>VDFB02086081.1:400611542-400673507 GCA_007258455.2 Sequoia sempervirens | reverse complement strand
AGAACAAAGTTGTCTGAAGGCTACTCCATTCTCTCTTGATCAAAGAATCCCATACGCTAAGATTGCTAGAAAGTTCGTATGTTCAACTCCAAGGTTCCAAAATGCTTTGGAATATCCTCAGTTGGTCCGTTGTGATTAACTATTTTTATGAGGGGACTTACACAATTGTTCTTAAGGTTTTGCAGTTGACAACAATTTAAAGATTTGAAGAGGACTTTATGCAAATGATTTAGCGTTGACGTGTGATTTTTCCTAAAACTAATCAGAATTGAACAGAATTGAATGGCCGCAGAGATTTAGAAAATTTAAGTCCTAGTCTAAATGCAAAGGGTATTGAGCTTGGCTTCAATGAACTTCAACCAAACGTTGTTTTGCCTCCTATTGGACAACTTGAACAAGGTTGGTGCAATCTTCAAAGGAGCGAAAAGATGTTCAAATCACGATTCAACAATGCAAGTACCATCGAAACGATGCATACATACACATAAATCTTGATCGAAGTTAAATTTAAAAGGTATTCTAGTTGACCATGTAGGACAAACTCACCATCAGTAAGTTTGTTAGTGGTATGGACTTATGAAGCTCACTCAAGTCAAACACAACCGCCCATAATTAACTACTTACATGAAAATTAAGTCCTACTTGAAGTTGAAGGAAGAAGAAACCTCACAAACTACTCATGACAAAAGTGGAGTTCACCATCAATGAAATTCTTTTTATTATGATTAGCCTTCGTGACAATTTCTTACAAAAATTCTCAAAGGGAGAATTCCCCTTCTCCTTCAAACAATGCAATGAAACTATTCTAACTCTCAAAAATGTCTACTCTCTAACTGATCTGATGTCCAACTGATAACTAACTAACTAGTGTACAAATGAGGGGACTCCCCTTTATATAGCTGGCCAAACCAATGGATGGCCCAGATCAAAGTACAATGGACGGCTCAGATCGAGCCACAAAACCCTAGACAAGATTTACCCTAAAAACCACTAGAAGGTGGAGGAGTGGCATCATTAATGATCTCAAAATAGCAAATTCCTCCTTTGACCACTATGGGCAATTAATGCCCACTATCCCTCCAGAAGATTCTCGTCCATGATTCTGTTTCCATTGTCCTTCTCTCTGACCGCGTAAGCTATGAACTGAGCCAGTATTGAATCAACTTCCTCTTTTGAAATTGTCGGAGTAAGGTTGAGCTGATACTCAAGAATACCCACCATCTGCCCCTGCCGATCACAAGTCTTTCTCCAAGTCTCAATAGACTCTTGCGTACTCTGAATGATAGCTGAAAATGTAGAAATGTTCTCGAAGTCAAGTTGAGAAAACATCCTCATCTCAGAGAAGAAAGGCTACAACCTTGCCTTCAATCCTTCCACTTCCACCTCCTCATGAGTTAATCTCTTGGCGAACAACGCATCCAAGGTATTGAGGATGCCCTCATGGATATGTCTCATTGCCCTCCTGATCCTGGATGACTCCGCTGTTGCCATGTCGAAGAAGCCCTTGCTAGTGAATGCAGTCGAATGCCACCCAAGAAAATCATATCTATTGCCAGCTTCAATCACTCCTCCATCAACCAAAGTTTGCGTGGGTACTCGCATTAAAGCAGCCAGGCGCGGAATGGTTTTGTCCTGGAATATGAGTATCACCCCAAGCTTGTTCGACGTTCTCCAAGCGCGAGAGGATACCGGAAACACTCTGAAAAGAGGAGACAAGATCGGCCATGAATTTCTTCGCCTTAGTGTGAACACTGCCTACCCATTTATCTCCTTCCTGAATAGCCCTCTTTACTTCTTCGAGCCCACTAACCGACTCTCATGGCAGCTCCGGCAGAAGTTTTATCGCTGGGATCTCTTGAGCACATGGACGTGCTAGATGCTGCACATATCCGATCAACGCCTTATGCTCCTTCTTCAATCTCTTATATTTTCCCTCCTTTCGTACCAATCTATCCTTCAAAGCTTGGAAGGAATTTTCAGCCTCTTCAACTACCTGTGCCCCAGAAGGACGCCCTAAATCAATAGTAGTGACTGTGTAGTTCTCTAGCATTATGTCACCTAAAGCATAATCCTCCTTTGGAACGGCAACACAGAAAGTGCGCGAACCAGACTCATTAATTTCCATCCTAGAATATTTCCTGGCTCTCTTCCTTTTAGGTGATTTTCTTGTCCTATTCAAAAGTTCCTCCATTTCCACTGCCAGGTCAACGTCATCTTCTTAATCCCTCCTTATTGCACGTGAGAGCCAATTTGGAGCATTATGCTGAGTATTGTAGACAATAAGGGGCTGCTCTTCCGTTGCCTCTACTTCACGAACTTCCTCCTGAGCAATATTTGGTCGAGGCTCATCCGTTTCCATATGTTGGCTGTCCTCCTCATAATTCTAACCTTAGGTTCCACAATATCCTCCTCGAACGTCGTCTCAAGTGCGTGATCAAAGCGTACGTCTGTTTCTGTTTCTTCTCCTTCTAGCTAATCAACACTCTTAGGAGCATTGGCACTTTGACTGTCTAGCTCTCTTGGCAGTGGCTGGTTAACTTCTCCAATTTCGGGCTCCTCATTCAATCTAGCCCTCTGGTCTGCAAACAACGAGACTTCTTGTACGCTGGAGGATCGCTCCAACAACTAAGTGGGTGATGTCTCTTCTGATCTCTGAGGTTTAGGCTGAATTGGCTCTTGTTGTTGTTGTGGTTCCGCAGCCTAGGCAATCGGTTTCTTTTTCTTTGTTGATACTGGTAGCCTCCGATCACCCATGAGATTGTATGAGAGGGCAATCGATCTCCTTTTCAACCTGTGAACGTGCCCATCAACCCAACTCCTCGTACAGGTCATGACAGGTATAGACAAGGTGTCTAAGTTTGTAATCTCTGGCTCAGCCCAATCCGGGGGTGGGATTGGCGTGTTCTTTATTGACTCGTAGTCCGGGTGCGTAAGTCTGGTATCTTCATTAACTTGATCCAGCACCTGGACCACCTTGCACTCTCTAATCAGCTTTAGGGGCAATCTGGAGAATGTTCTTCTTCTAATTTCTCCTTCATCTTGTGCATTTGCCCAAAAGTCCTCCAAGTGAGTCCTATGCCTATACTCCTCACCCTGCATAGTTCCAATCTTCCCTCGAGGATCAAAGTCCTACCGACTTGTATGGAGAGTGAACTGGTAGAACTGCAATTCTTCTTCTGCCTCCCTGGCTGCTTGTAAAGAAGGGCACTCCTCAAGTGAGTTTCCCAAAACAATGGGGAAGTGCAAACCTCCCTTCTTTCTCTTTTTTATAATTTTGTCATAGGCCACTAGTTGCCTAGACACCTCGAGCATTATCATTCGATTTGTAGGATACCTTGGTAGTCGGTAGGCGTATGAATGGAACCCCGACAGCCTTAAGTAGGTAAACTTGGGGAATTGGACAAACCAAAACCCATACTCTTCGATCAACTCCTGTGCTTCCTTAGATATTCTTTCTTGCAGTCTTCCCTGAAGAGTCCTCGTGAGGTACATTGTGAAGGCGTCATTCACTCTCTTGAACTGAGGGGTGCTTGTGAGATGCAACTGCCTGCAAGATTCGTGAATCTTGAATTGATTGAACCCACACTGATCGGCTCCTGATATGCCAGCCCCTTGTACTTCATCATCTGAGCCAGCATGTAGATAACATATGAACTCATGTAGAACGTCCTCGTTCTCCTTAGATTTTCAAACTGCTCATTGATGTTATCACTTATCATTTGCGCCCAATCTACATCCGCCTTTCCTTTTAGCACCACGTTGATATAGAAGAACATCCATGGCTCGAACACATATCCCTGTGGGCTGCCATTAACTCGGCTGAGCAACATGATTAAGTCGCAATACTCTTGATTTAGCTCCTCTGAAATAATTTGTTTTGGTAACTTGGTGCTAGGAGGCTTAGGCTTCCTCATCCACGTTGTGTTAATCCTCTTAACACACTTGTCAAAAGATGTGGCATACATCTTGTCAGCTTTTGCCTTAGATTTGTACAACATTTTATCTGTGGGTAAGATCCCAAACGCCTCACCAATTGCATCAGGTACGAGGTTGGCCAGCAACACGCCATCCAGAGAAACAATCGTTCGATGTTCCGAATTGTAGAAATTTACACACTCCATGATAAGCTTTGGGCATCGAACTGCTGGCAGGAAACCGGCTGCTGCATACATCCACTTTTTACAATGTTATGCGAAGTCACTGTCGGAGGATTACCACCCTGCCCATACATTCTTCTCCTGAAGGACTCGAGGTTGAAAGAACCGATGTTGGTGTTAGTCAAATTTCCGAACTTCGACACGATCTTTGATTCTGGAACAAAGGATTTCTTCAATTGCTTAATAATTGCCTGCCTCGAAGCATTTTCAGCATTTCCAGCCTTGGCTCTAGCCTTGCTTGTTCCAGCAACATCACCTCGTCCACTTTCAGCCATCTGCAAAATGAAAAAGCAAGCATTATAATTTCAACTTTTTAAAATAAAACTTCATGAGATGGCAGGCAAATGGAGTTGGCTGCAAAAAGAAAATAAAAATTAATAACTCCAGCAGTAGAACTCCAACTCCAAACCTCGAGAAATTTAAAATCCGAAATTTAAAACTTTAAACTCTCAATAACTTGCAGCCACAACAATTTCAGCTCTTCGAAAAATCAACTCAACAATCTCGACTTCGGATTTTATCGCAAGTCACAGCAGCTTCGAAAAATTAAACTTCACTTCTTCTCAGCACTCACTTTCAGCAACTTGGAGAAATAATTTAAATCTCAGCTTCAGCAACTTCTACTTCAAATTTTATTCCTTCTCAGCATCTGGCAACTTCAGAAATCTCAGCAACTCAACAATTTCGACCTCAGAGAAATAAATCAACTTCAGCAATTTCAACTTCTTCAGCAACTCTCAACTTCGAATTTACTCACAGCTCAACAATCACTTTCAGCCTCAGCACAGATTTCAGCGTCGAATTTTGTGAATAGGAATGAGAACCTCGAAGTTTTTATAATTAAAAGCTGGTGCCTGATTTAGCAAATGCCATTAATTCTCCTCGCCATAATTTAGAAATTTTTCGATTTTAAGAGAGAATATTCCCAGCCATCATTCAGTTGTCATAGAAATTTGCTAATCCGGGAGATTCTTTCCTCGTTTTAAATTTAAAATTTCCCTCCCGACTGCCAGTTACTTTCAACTGACTGAAGTAATTTCGAGAAAAAAATCATTTAAAATTCACTTCAGTTAAAATCTTATTCTTTTTAAAATGGCAAATTTATAAAATTTTATTCATTTCAACAGCGTCTGTGGAAAATCATCGTCAGCACTTAAAATGGCTAGGAAAAATTATTTTCCGTCCATAATAACTCCAAAATAAATTCCCCATAAGATTAAAATCTCCCGACTTTTAAAACTTCATGTGCCCAAATTAAAGGAGAACGTAATTTTTAAAACTTTGGAAAATAATTATTTTAAATTTTAATTTATTTAATTTCTCTGACTTAGGCAAATTTCAAATTATTTGCCTAGAGCAAATTCTCTTATTTCCAACGCCCATCGAATCCCATAGAAAATCTTCATTTGATTTTTCGTATATCATGCCAAGAGCAATTAAAGGGGGGGAAACTTTAATTTTCCAATCTTAAATATTTACTCGTCCCCCTTGCTAACCAAGACGAAAATTGGAGGTTATACTTTTATTCTCGACGCTCCATTCAAAAATTTAAAATTCAACCTCTTCCTTCAAAGGTGGGCGCATTTACACCCATGAGCATTCGTTTTAAATGACTTAGACGTTTTTTAAACTCCTCCACTTGCTTGGGCGCAAATAGGACCTTGCACTTCTAGTTTAAACACTTAAACACTTTGCATTACTTCAAGCATAGGCGTATATAGCATGTTGAACTTCAATATTGGGGGGGCGCATTTAGAGTGTTGAGCTTCAAGTTTGAAGCACCTAGCATTTCACTCTCACATCTCTCCTCTCCAGGCGTATGTATATCCATGAGCTTCAAGTTGTGATGCCTAAAAAAGATTCATAGACCACATTCATCCCCTTGGGTGCATATAAGATGGTGATCTTTCAATTTTCGAACTTAGAAACATTTCAAGTCATTTCATTCTCCAAGGGCGCATATAAGATGTAGAGCTTTCAACTTGGGGCACACTTAGTAGGGTGAGCTTTCATTTTAAGCACTTATAGTATTCCCAAAGGTTTAGGCGCATATAAGCTTTTCTAAGTCCAGGCGCATTTAATGGGGGGGAACTTTCAGCTTTAATCTTTTAACGTCCTCTCTAAGTACCTCCCTCATCCTAAGGCGCAAATGTAAGGGTCAACTTCCAATTAGGGGGCGCATTTTGGACCCTTTACTTCCAATTCTTCACACTTAGAACATTTTCTAACCTCTTCATAGCCAGGCGCATATTACCCTTCCACCCTTGGGCGCAAATGAGTACTTCTCCTTTCAACTTTCTCACTTAGAATATTTCTTATCTTTCTCAATGCTAGGTGCATTTCATACCATGGGCTTTCATTTTAACGCCTTAGTCAAATTTTACTTATCAATTCCTTGAGGTGGGCGCATTTAAGAAGGTGAACTTTCACTTTTCAAACACTTAACGTTTTAATCACCTTTCCTCTCCAGGCGCATGCAAGAGGGTAAGCTTCCACTTGGGGGCGCAAATAGGGCATTGAGCTTTTAATTTTATCAACTCCAAGTTCAAGGGCACATATTGAATGCCTCGCTTTCAATCTTCATGGCTTAGACCATTTTTAATCTTTCCATTTGCTTGGGCGCATTTAAGAGTGGCATCTTCAAATTTCGAAACACTTAGAATACATCTTCTAACCTCTTCCTAGCCAGGCGCATATCATACCCTGAGCTTTCAAATTTTTTTAACCATCTTGAAGTCTTCTCTTGGTCAAAGGGCACAAACAAGGCCTAGACCTTCAAATTTCTTGACTTGGACAAATTTCGTTCTCCATCATTCTTTTTGAAGGCGCATTAGGGAATTGATGCTCTTGGGCGCATATGCAAGGGTCAACTTTCAATTTTCTCACTTAGAATATTTCTGGAGGCCCTTTCTTCACCTTAGGCGCAAATGACCACTTGAGCTTTTAATCTTCGACACTTAGAAAATATCTTCTTTATGGGCGCATACAGGAGGGTGGTCCTTGAGTTTAATGCTTTAGTGATATTTTCAATCACTTTTCTTGACCCTAGGCGCATATCATACCTCGGACTTTCAATTTTGACCACCTGATAAAATTTATCCTCCAAGTCCCTAGGCGCATGTGGAGAGGTCTTCTTCAAATTTGTAACACTTTGACCTTTCATTTTTATTTGCCTTGGTAGAATTTTCATTTGTCTTTAGCCTTTTAAAGCGAATTTTGATGCTAGACTTGAAAAATTATCAAACTTGGTGGATTTCATGCCTTTTGCCAAATTTGGAGTGATTTGCTCCTGCTTGCCCTAACTTTCTAATTTTAGAAAGTTCTTCACATTTTGTGCTTTTAACTGCTTCCTAACTCCGAAAGACCTGATTTTGCCTTGTTTTGAACTTCGGGGTGTGGTTAAGCTACTGGTGCCTGATGCCTGATGCCTGATGCCTGCTATTTGCATGACTGTCTTGTTCTGCCCTTGAATTTAGGAAACCCTAATTCCTCTACATCAGCCTGCTAAAAAAAAATAGCAAGTGTCTGATTTTCCATACTCTGCAATTCCGTTTGTCTTGAAACTCGTGCCATGGGGTCCTCGTTACTAGCTTGTCTTGTTCATACTGAGACTTCGTGCTGACCTACTATTTCTGGAAGTGGCTTACTATTTATAGCAGCTGCTTGATTTTGGGACTTCCACAGCTCCGTTCGAGTTGAAATTTGAATGTTGTGATCCTCGTTGGTAAACTTGCCAGTCCACACTGGCACCTAATGTTGACTTTCTATTTATAGCCAGTTTCTGGAACGCCTTACTATAAATAGTAAGTGCTCCGTTTGTCTTCAAATTTTACCAGCAGACTCCTTGAAAAATGTTAATCATGGTGGGATACTTCAATTTTAGAAATTTTTACGCCTGACCTCCTTGTTTTTGAGTCCCAAAGCCCGAAACCCTAATTTACCTTGCATGCCCCTCAAATGAGCTCTATTCAATTCCATTTCAGTTGCATGTTATCGTGTTCGTGGTTTTGAGGTGCCCGGTAGTTGCCAAAGAGTACCTGCTAAAAATAGAAAGTGGCCAAAACAGTGACCAATCAGTTGTCAGATGACTTTGCATGTTACACTGCCCGAGGGATCTTGAAAAACCCAAAAAAATCATCAACATGCAAGCACTGGCTAAAAATAGCAAGTTTTTGAAAAGTGACCAATTCTGCTTGCATGTTACACTGTTGCGAAGCTCTCAGAAAACCCAGAAAGATTATGCCGACATGCGCCGAGAAAACCTGCATGCAAACCCTAATTACAGCCTCCGAAGGTTGAACGCTGAAAGTTGTCGTCTTGTCTTGCATGTCACATCACTGCGAAGGTCTCGAAAAACCCATCAAGAATATCCAGACATGCATCTGAAAACTCAACATGTAAGCCTTGGAATTTGCCTCCGAAGGTAGAACTGCTAAAATAGCAAGTCGCCCGTTTCTGCTCAAATTTTGCTAGTAATGAGTTCAAAGTGCTTAGAATGTAGTGCAGTTGTTAGAACGTGAAAATCTCGAGAAAATAAGCTCCAAATTGACACTTACTAAAAATAGAAAGGTGTTAGAATTCAGTGAAAATTCAGAGAGAGCTTGCCGGAAGTACCCTAACAGCAATGCTAAGCTCAGAAGTTGATTAGTAAATCCAATTTGACCTCAAAGTTATTTGAAGATTGTAAACCCTAATTCATTGAAAAATCCTCTAGACTTAACCAAAATTCAACTCCAGGTCAAAAGGTAGGTACACTGTCAGACAAGAAGAACCGATAGAGAGAGACAGACCGAAAGACCCAAGCCAAAAGACCCAAATGAAGCAAAAATTAGGGGGGTCCCCATTTTGAATGGGGCGATGTGTGAAAAGGTCACAACAGGTCCCCTTCTACCAGAGAAACCAGGCCCACCAACAACAAGGTTCAAATTCCTTATGATAGCCTCATCACAAGGAGCCATAGTATCAGACATGTCACATTTCGCAGAAATAGTTTCCTAAACCCTGCTAAGGATCTTATGCCAAAGTTGTGCCACAACGATTTGCACACCTTGAAAAATCCTCCTGTTTCTTTCCAACCACAGCTGCCAAATAATTAGGGATGGGCCAAGGAACCTAGCAAACTTAAGAAAAGATGTCTGTGTAGGAGGCCTACCCATGCTATTCCAAAATTCAACCAAAGAAGTGGCATGAACACAAGCATGCTTCCAAGCCCCCCACCAAAAGTGCCAAATTGCTTGAGCAAAAGGGCACAAGAAGAAGGGATGAGAGGAATTTTCCTCACTGTTATTACAATGAACACAAAGAGAGGGACCATGAAAACCTCTCTTCTGTAAATTATCCCAGGTAAGACATCTATTTTGCACAACCAGCCATAAGAAAAAGTTGTATTTGGGCCAGGAAAATTTACTCCAAACCTGCTTCTACCAAGGCACCTCCAGTTTCCCAACACCTGTCTGTCCAACTCAAGGTAGCCCAAGGCCATAGTAAATTTACCCTTTGGAGAAGGGCCCAAGCTAGAGTATCCCTCCCAGAAAGGGAATTGCACATTTTGTTAGCCAAAATCCTAGCGAGCTCTAGACGAGCCTCCTCAGTTCCCCCTAATGGCCACTCCTACGGAGTCTTCCAATGCACCACCTCCACCTGACCTAGAGCTTGCACCAGTTTAAAAATCTCTCACTTTGCACCAACCAGCCTCAAGAAAACTATTACAGAGGGGCACCAGATGAGGATACATAGTCAGAATGGGGGCATGCCCATCCCACGAATCGTGCCAAAAGAGAGCATCAGAGCCACTATTGCAAATCCAAAAGAGACCCTGCTTAATGAGCTTCGCCCCTCTTTTGAGAGTCTCCCAAATCATGGAACCCTTCTTCGGAAGGCAACATCGAGGCACATCCTCAACGCACACCCCACCGAAGATACTTAATAGTGAGAATCCTAGCCTAGTCTTGATCCTGGCTAGTACACCAACGCCAATATAACTTAGCAGCTAAGACCTGGCCAATCAAGCCCGCAGGCTTGAGCCCAAGACCCCCCCTCCTGCTTCGGCCTGCAAATAGAATCCCATCTAACAAGGCTCCATTTTGAAGAAGACAAATTACCAGCCCACAGGAATCAACAAGCTAAGGCATCAAACTCCTTAACAAAACACTAAAGGGCAACCTACACAAAACATCTATAAATAGGAAGAGCTTGCACCATTGACTTCAAGAGAGTCACACGTCTAGTTGTCGAGAGCCATCAACAAGTCCAATGACTTACCTGCCTACAAAACTTATTCGGCACATCCTGCCAAAGACCTCTAAGCTGAGAGCCCACCGAGATGGGAATCCCAAGATAAGAAAAATGGAGAGAGTCAATATGAAATCGAAGAATTCGAGCAATCCTGTTCTGAATAAGCTGGGGAGTGTCAAAGAAGAACATTGAGGACTTATCCTCATTGATCTTTTGTCCAAAATCACCCAAATAAATATCCAAAGTTTTATGGTCTCCTGAATTTTGGCCTTACCCATCAAAGTTATCATCCAAAAATTGTAGACGAGAATAAGGATGCACCCTAGCACCCCAACTCCAACCCTAAATCAAATCTTGGCTAACGCGGGACTGGATAAATCTTCCCAACCCCTTAGCCATAATAATAAACAGGTAAGGAGAAAGAGGGTCTCCTTGATGAAGGTCCCTGGAAGCACCAAACAACTCCGAAGGTTCCACATTAATGAGAACAAAAAAGGAAGAAGAAGTAACACAACTCGTGACCCACTCAATCCACTCCCTATCCAACCCGAAAGCCTGTAAAACCTTTTGTAAGAAAGCCCATCGGACCCTATCATAAGCCTTTGCCATATCAAGTTTGATGAACATGGCTTTCTCCTTCAAAGTCACCATAGAATAGATGGCCTCCGAAACAATCACAATCCCATCAAGGATTTGCTTGCCAGCAACGAAACCTCCTTGTTCAACAGAGATCAAAGAGTTGAGCTAAGGCTTAATTCTTTCAGCAGTCAATTTAGTGATAATTTTGTAAACAACATTGTAGAGAGCAATGGGTTTGAATTGATCCAGACAATTAGCTCCCTCCCTTTTAGGAATAAGAGCCAAGAAAGTAGAGTTCATAACTCGAAGCATCTGCTTATTATGCTGCGACTCCTGAACCATCTCAAGGAGATCCACTTTGATAATTTCCCTATGACCTCTGGAGCCAAGATTATTATTGATCTCCCAAGTTTGACAATGTTATTTGTCAAACTATTTTGATGATCTATCTCGAGACGATTTGACTTTTGATATACTGAAATGGTTTGTCTCAGTTGGAACCACAATATCGCCTTTTTGGAAAAAAATCCAAACAATATTTTTACATATATTCAAACTCACAGCACATATGCATTCAAGTCAAACATTACATATGATGAGGATTAAGATAGATATAGTCCAAGTACTACTAACTGTTGGCATCCATTTAGCATAATCAAAATTCAATGCAAGCAAATAACTGATGCTATTCTCTTCACCAAATATATATTAGTCAAACTCATAAATAACATTGGCCTTCTATCTAATTTGGTGACTGGAAATGGTTTGTGATTGATACACATTTCTTATGCAGGCAATAATACAAATTTCTTATGTAGGGAAGCATAGACATACCATGACCATATATGCAATAGTCCACATATAATGATCAGTAACAACACCAAGTATTAATAATGAGATTATAAATTCCGCTCACTATCTTACTTCCTCCAGCACTCACTATATTGACCGATCATGTAAGAACAAATATTGTAGATGCTCTTGTCAGCATTGAATATTCAATGTTTGTCCTATGTTGTGCACTCCGATTTGCAAATACGCTACAGGAACATACAACTACCGTTGGCTTATTGTGAACCCCGTGTTGAGTCAATGCTTTTCACTAACCTTGAATCCACCAAATTCTCACCCAACAACTTAACCTTCTCCAGATCCTTAGGAGACAAGCAGATTGGTCCAACCTAGCATTCCCGCCACGTTTCTCCTCAAGAGAAGAAACAACATTAAAATCCCTTGCCACAATCCATGTCTCCTGAAGAAAAACACATTGACACAAGCCACAAGACCAAATGCTAGGAGCTTTATTCAACATACCATCCATAGATAACTTAGTCTCTTGAAGAAAAACCAAATCGGGACCATGAGAACCAATCATCTCCCGAATAGCCTTTTGTCGAAGGATGCTATTCATACCCCTCACATTCCATGAGATAACAATCATTTTTGAGATCAGGAGAAGTGGGAGTTAATGCTTTTCACTAACCCTGAATCCACCAAATTCTCACCCAACAACTTAACCTTCTCCAGATCCTTAGGAGACAAGCAAATTTGTCCAACCTAGCATTCCCGCCACGTTTCTCCTCAAGACAAGAAACAATATTAAAATCCCCTGCCACAATCCACATCTCCTGAAGAAAAACACACTGACACAAGCCACAAGACCAAATGCTAGGAGCTTTATTCAACATACCATCCATAGATAACTTAGTCTTCTGAAGAAAAACCAAATCAGGACCATGAGAACCAATCATCTCTCGAATAGCCTTTTGTTGAGGGATGCTATTCATACCCCTCACATTCCATGAGATAACAATCATTTTTGAGATTGGGAGAAGTGGGAGTCAATGCTTTTCACTAACCCTGAATCCACCAAATTCTCACCCGACAACTTAACCTTCTCCAGATCCCAAAAACATGCCAACCCCCTAGAATTACCATAAGCCCCAACACACTGACTCAAGCCACAAGGCCAAATGCTAGGAGCTTTATTCAACATACCATCCATAGATAACTTAGTCTCCTGAAGAAAAACCAAATCAGGACCATGAGAACCAATCATCTCCCGAATAGCCTTTTGTCAAGGGATGCTATTCATACCCCTCACATTCCATGAGATAACAATCATTTTTGAGATTGGGAGAAGTGGCAGTCAATTGTTTTCACTAACCCTGAATCCAGCAAATTCTCACCCAACAACTTAACCTTCTCCAGATCCTTCTTGCGACCCACCTTGGAAGGTTTCTCCAGAGGCCCCTTCTTTAGGAGCTTCTGTTGCAAACCTAGGGCATACATCACCCCACTACTCTTCTCAGGATCCAAAGCATCCTTACGCTGAGAAGAAATAGGATCCTTCGAAGCCTCAACCCCAACCAAGACCACTTGTCCACTTTGATCTGTACCAATCAGAATCTCAGATGTTGCATCTAGGACCATCTGATCCACCTGTGCTTCTCCCAAAGGCAAGTTCTGAAAATCAGTCCCATTTTCTTCAAATAAATCCACTCTAAAGGACCCCCCACCAGAAGGAAGCACTACAGGACACCCCTCCTCCAAGACTATGTCCTTGAGAACATCAAATCGATTGAAGACCCCATCATCTTGTCTATCCTTCAAGGTTCTCTTCAGACCTCTCCCTTTATTGCAAGGCTTGACCATGATGAAACCCTCATTCTTTGCCGCCCCTTTGACCAAAGGGGCTTTTCCTTTATCATTCTTGGGAGTCGGGTTGGAGTTAGAATTAGTTGTACCAGCCACTTGATTAAATTGAGGGCACTTCCTTTGTAGATGCGCATACTCATGACAAAACCGACATCTGAAGGGGAGGGTTTCATAATCCAATTGCTGAATCCAAGAAACCAAACCAAGAGACATCTCCACAAAGTCTGGCAAAGGGTTTTTCAAATCAATTTCCATACCTATGCGGGCCTAAGTAATTAACTTTTGGTCCAAAGTTTGCTGAGCCAGACCAACTGGCTTGCGAAGGAGAAGAGCAATCATTTGCAGAATATCACTTCTCCAACACTCCAATAGAAGTCACAGAAGACATACCCATACAGGAACCCTCGAGGGAAGTTCCTCACCCACATTAGAACCCACATGCCAGGGTTTCATGAAAAGCCCAATTTGATAGAAGAAATAAGGCCCCCCTTCAAAAGCCCTATTCCTATCCGCCATGCATGTAAACACAACTATAAAATAATTGTTTGCAGCAACTTTTATCTCCATATTCCCTTCAGGATTCCAAATCTTCCAAGCCCAAGATTCCAAAACTGGCAAAGAGAATTGGATCCCCATGAACTTGCAAATCAATGCATGATTGCATAGGTACACAATTTCCTCCCCAACAGATTTGGGTTGTATTACCAAGACTAGACGTTCTTGGTTTCTCTCCAAACAACCATTCACTTTCTTAATTCTGGAAACCCCTTTCTCCGACAAAGAACCTTCCCCAAATGAGGATTTGTTTAAAGCCTCCATGGGATTTGCATGCACGAAGTGAGAAGGAACAGCAAAATCCATTCCTCGAAAAGCACCAAACATCGGGACACACCTCCCAAGCAAAACAACACCTTGAAACCCACACACAGCCAAAGAGAGAACAGAAAAATCAAATCAAAAAATCTTGAAAGAACACCAACAAAGAAAACCCACTTAGCAACAGGTAATCATGCCTCCACCCCAAGTGACACCACTCCAAACTGCCCCCAAAACACCCCCGCATGGTAGAAAAGAGCAACACACACAAAAAAACAGCGGCCATCGCAGCTAGGGTAGAAACCCTAGCATGCGCAGCCTTGCTCGAGCTCCGCCATCCGCTGTTTTCCTCATCACCCTCCTACAAGATCTTAATCCTAGGGCACAAATTTTATTAGTATTCTTTTCTTATATTTTTTTGCAGTTGAATTCATAGTAGGAAGGCATTTTGTTTTACTTAGAGATTGTAGGTTGCAGGAGGGGAGACCAATACAAATGGCCTCATCACCCAACATCATACTAGAAGGTAAATAGAGATTCTCTAGTAAAAACTACAACATATGAAAGTAGCGTATGTTAACCATTTTTGAGATAGATGCTTTGCATCTATTGCCCTTAGTAAAGATTTTTGTCTAGTGGCTACGGGTAAAGACCAAGATAAATTTGATGAATGGGATAGAGAAGTAGTAATGCTGATCAAGTTGTTTGTGATGGATGAAATGCTTCCTACAGTCCATACGGAGAAGACTTCAACTGAAATTTGGAAGCATTTGTGAGAATTGCATGAGATGTCAAACAAGGGTGGAGCCTTCTTCTTGAAGAATGTTTTTTTCAATCTTTATGGATGAAAATGTTTCATTGCAGGAGCACTTACTCAAGATCAAGAACATCAGAGATTAGATGACAGCCATTGGTCAAAAAATGGAAGAGAAGGATATGGTGGTAATCACGCTAAAAATCTGATCACGTGCTTACAAACACTTCATTAAGATCCTAAACATCACCTCTATGAATGTTGGCTTGAAGTTTGAAGAGCTATGCACTAAGCTCCTATAGGACAAATGGAAGAAACAATTTGGTAGTATTAGTGAGACAAAGGTTGTAGATAGGCCTTTGTAGTGAAAGACAAAGGAAAATGGTTATAGAAGAAAGGTTAAGGCAATAGTGAGGATGCAACAAGAAATCTTAAGAACATCATGTCATTTTGTGGTAAGATGGAGCATATGAAGAACTATAGAAAAAAGGTTGGTGATAGAAAATCCAACCAAGGAGAGCCTCAACAAAAAGCTCATATTGTAGAACATGTAGAGGAGGAGTTAGCCTTCTATGCATTCATGGCCAAAAGAACAATAGACGAGTCAAAGGCATCTACTTGGTACATGGATTCAGGAACATCACATCACTTCACATCTACTTGTAGAACATCTGCTTGCAATTCTTTTAAATATTTAGTGATCTTTGGTGGTGGAGAGTACATAGTAGAAAGCAAAGGGGATGTGTAGATTCCTTTGAAGTGAAAATGTTGATTTTTTTCAATGTGTACTATGTGTCAAGAATGAAGCTTAATCTACTCTTACTTAGATTATGAGACATTGCCCCCATCTAGATGTGATTGTATTAGACTAGTTGATATTGAAAGTTGGGGAGCATGCATTAGCCTCAAAGAGTGCATCGAACATTAGTACACTTTGGCATCAGCAGTATGGGCACCTTAATTTTACCTACCTCTACGTTGGTTTGAGAGAACTTGTTAGATGGACTTCTTGACATCCAACAATAGATGTAGGGTATTTGTGGAGCTTGCCAAGTAGGGAAGCAACACATAGCTTCATTTGATGATAGACAAGCTTAGAAAACCAAGAGAGTCCTTCATGTGGTTCATGCAAATGTTTGTGGATCGATGAACATATTATTCGTCACTAGTGCTAGGTATTTTCTTCTCTTTGTTGATGATTATAGTAGGAAAATTTGGGTGTATTTTGTGAAATTGGAATCTGAAATTGAAAAAGAGTCAAGTTTGTTGGAACTTAATCTTGTAGTGCCAAATTTTCGTTGAGTCCCTTCCCCTTTGTTGCCCTTGTCCTATTTTACCCACCATTAAATATCAATCTGAGAATTTCCAAGTGGGTCCCCTCATGTGTTGGAAGTTATAGAAATCCAAGCAAATGTTTAAGCGTTGGGTGTTTTGTGTTCGAAGTTCTTAGTGTTTTAGGTTGTTGGAGTTTCCCTTTCCCATTAACCATTTCCTTATCACCCTCAACCTTGAGACCTAACCATTTGCCTTAAGCTTCTTCTTCCGTCGGAGTTTCAAAGTTTCCCTTCCCTATGTATTGTTTCCTTCATTCCCTTGATCTTTGAAACCTCAACTCCTTCCACTAACCCTTTGGCGTTAGAGTATCGGGCTTACCCTTGCTTGGGTACCTAGCATGCTTAAAACCCAATCCTCGATCCTTCCAATGTCTCAACTCACAAACCTCTGTACTATGTTCCTTTTCCTTGTTAGGTTTGCGACCTTGCCTCTACTTGGTCACCTTTCCCTCGTCATTCTCGATCCTCAAACTTCAATGTTCCCTTTTATGCATTTTTTAGTGTTGCTCATTTGGTCATGCCTTTCCTCCCAAGTTCAACTTTTCCTTAGTCCCTATTGGACTTTTGGACTTCTCCATCATGGCATCCCTCTCACCCATTCCCCACCTTCATCCCTTGTAGTTGTCGGACTT
The DNA here is from genome assembly GCA_007258455.2 of Sequoia sempervirens. Classification (NCBI taxonomy): domain Eukaryota; kingdom Viridiplantae; phylum Streptophyta; class Pinopsida; order Cupressales; family Cupressaceae; genus Sequoia; species Sequoia sempervirens. The sequence continues at coordinate 400,656,343 of VDFB02086081.1, read as the reverse complement.
CCACTCATCCCCATACCCAAGTATTGCTTCTTGGGCATCCTTGAGCCCCAATGCTTGATTTAACTTTCTTCACATCCCTTTCCCCGGGTACTCGTTACTTGTCATCCTTGACACCCTTTCAATCTTTTGGCCATTCCTTTCCCCGTGTACCTTTTATGAGGTACCCTCAATCCTCGATCCTTGAAATTTTAATGTGTTTCATGTTTTGCATTGTTCACTCATCTACCTAACCCAACTACTTTCAAATTGTCATTATGGCCCCAATTCAACCTTTGCAACATTCCAATGTTGTTTTCCCGCCCATAAATACGATTCATTCCCTTGGGCATGATTCTAGATGCATTTTTCAAACAGTGGATGGTGTTCTCTTGTGAGCGTTGCCATCAATGTTGTAGATATTTTTGAAATGTCCAGATTTGAAACCAATTTTTGTGAGCGGGTAGGGCATGGATTTCTCATTGCTATAAAGATTTGTTCATCCTTCATTCTAACCATTGGTCGTTGAACCAATTTTCTAGGCTGCTTGTGCTCCAAATGTATTCTAGGGTATCAAATGTTGCACGTCTAGATTATAAATGAAGGGGCACATTTTGTAAAATGTAGCAAGGATTTGTAGTTAGGTATTTCCTCCTACCACATTTGGTAGTATGAGTGTAATGAGAGTTTGATGTATGTGTGATAGCATCTAATGCATTGCAAAGATTTTGTAATGGTCATTCCTTCATTCCATGTGGGTCATTGTAGTTTTGGTTTTGGATTAATAAGTAGCTTTGGTCCTTAGGTGATGTCTTGATAGGGAAGAATTTTGAGGCATTCAAATAGCTGCATGCAGCAACAAGATACTTGTGGATTAAATTCAAAGAAAACTTTGCAAGGATGGCTGATGTCGAGTAAAGATGTTGGAATCTAGATCATGTCCCTATCATTGTGATTGGATTGAAAATATCAAATAGGCAATAATAAGAGTTAGCCCAACCAGTACATTTATTTTTAAGGATCGACATCACAATAGCTAAGTTGTCAGACTTTCTACACATGCCATTTGTAATGCCCCAAGCCACATACCTAGAACATTAGCCGCATGAACAATTTTTATTTTAAGAATGGCACAAGCACGACTTCAATGTTCACAATATGACATTGCCTTGTTGCACTACACACTAATGCACATGCAAGTTTTGTGTCAAGCTCAATGACACAAGGACAAAACAACACAAACAATCGCACCATTGCTCCAAGCAGGGTGGCACAAGCGGAAGACTTACCAACCATGGAACAAAATTGCAATGACAAACCTATGAGAGAGTGGGACTACATGACAATGATTGGGTCCAAACCATCAATCGTGTTCTCTCGTGAACACAAGACAAGGGTAGGATTAGGGAACCATCTACTTCGAATCTAACTCCTTATGCAAACATGACAACACCAAGGGAAACCTAAGCAAGAGGTGAAGCCACTAGGAGATACCCTACCTTGACTAGATGGAACAACCATCGTTTCCATAGACACAAGGCACAATAACCAAAGCAAAAGTGGGAAATCTCCTAACCAAGGACACCCAAATGTATGGGCCAAACCTCCACAAGAGGTTACTACACTAGGAGGTACAAGCCCTCCAACAAATGGAATAAGTTGCTTTTGTGCAACGACACACAAGGAAACAAGGGAGATGCTCCCCAAGGGCTAGGAGGTTACAAGGGACTCCAAAACAAGTCCAAGGACATGAGGGTCAAAGGGGAATGTTCTCAACACACTCCACTCACCCTCTTATCGTAATGAGAACCAAATTGACACCTCATTGAGGCGGTTCTCGAACTCAAATGCTAGACTAGAATGGATACAACATACATTCCAAAGTTACCACAATTGAATGTTTTACATCATTATTACATTCATTTTAAGCCCAAATCTAAATATGCTCTAAGTTCATTTTAGCCAACATAGCAATAATAATGAAAAGCATGTAAAACGACGTGTGTTCAACACCAACGTTGAAACACAATAAAAGCAATAATCACATAGTCGCCACTTATGTGGGTGGTTTACAATCCATCCAATAAGGAGGTTTCAATATAGTAATACAATTACATGAGAGGACTCAAATGTCTGGAATCATACATTTTACAACATATTGCAATAGTGAGAAAACTGAAGACAAGGAGTATAGGACTCCCTCTTGCACACCATTCCAAGCTCCTCCAAGATCTTGCAAGTCCTCAATGGTGGTTCCATGCCACCCAACCATGTGGGACTTGTAGGTCCACCCCACCATGTTGTGAGATAGTCACTTGGGCACAAGTACCCACACTCATGCAAAACAAGGGAGGAGGGCTCACACACACATCAACCAATATGAACAACTATCATATCATCCATAAGACAAGTGAGATAAGCCATCACATCATGCATGCCAACACGAATGATCAACCAATCATATCATAAACATGCTCGAGGAAAACATCTCTACACTAAGCATAAGAGATATTCCACATCACAATAGCATCCACATGCCAACACTTAACATACAACACGAGTACAAACACATACAATCAAGATCTCATCCAATCACATGCATGGCTAGAGATGGTTCTCATGTAGGATACAAAATCCAATGGCAACAAGGATGAGGTTCCTAGATGTAGGTGACGAGTGTCATCACAATAGCATGAAGGTATGGCTTTGTGGACCCAAGTACAAATATCCATCACAAGGTGAGGAAAATACCCAAGTGACGTTCACCAATTCCTTTCTACCTTTTGGACACTCAAATCCTAGGTGCATCACTCCAAGACACTATTTGAGCATGGCACAAAAATCAATGCATAAAAATGGGATGACAAATTTGGACACAATAACAAAACAATTTTGGTGGAAAAATAAGATGGAGTCTTGATTTCTCCCAATCTAACTCATCCAAAATCATTTTCAATTTGAAAAGATTCTAATTTTTTTTTCCAATGAAAACCATAAATTCTTACTATCCACCATTGATTAATGTACAAAATTCAAACTTTTAACCATTGAAAATTTTGAAAAATTAAACATGCCCACTGGACTCAAATATGCACAATAACCCTCTTTTGCAATAAAATTCCTATTTCCTAACTTTTTAGAAATTTTTCTATAACCATGGCTTAAAAATGAACATTTTAAATTTTTTCCAAACAATAATTTAACTGAGTCATAATGCAAGGAATTCAATCAACAATCAAACCATATGCTACCAACAATGTGGGCATGACAATCATGGAATGAAAGACTCAAAACAAGGTAAAAGAGAAGAGGAATACCTTAACTTTAGAGCTCAAACTATTCCAATTTCAACAATCATAAGGAGTTTGAAGAGTCACGCACCTTCAACTCAATCCAAACACAAATGCAATCTTTGTTTGATGCAAATCCAAGCCAGTCAATCCCTTAACCAAGCTTTCCTTCCATTTCTTTCAATTTCTCTAAGAGGGAGGGTTTGAGAGCCTTCCTTTCAAAATGTACAAATGAAAAGAATACAAGCCCCTTTTTCCTCTTTATGCCATTTTCCTTTTCTAATTCATTTTCCCTATTTCTTTTTTTTATTTCCCTATTTTCTTTTTCCAATATAAAATAAAAAAATAAAACATCATTTAATAACTTAAGGCCTTTGGGCCAATTTAATCATTTCCAATAACACACTATCACTAACTTTATGGAATTAAAACTTATTTAATTCAATAAACCATATATAATTAATTTCAATTAAATCAATATAGTTCCTTCAACTATTTCCCAATTTAAATAAATTGTGAAATAATTCCACTTGATTTTCCCCAACCAATAAATGATTTCAAAATGAAATTAAACTAGTTGAAATAAATCGAATATAATAGTGAAAGCTTTTGACTAGAATTCTTTGCTTTTCTTGCCCTGTTTCCTGATTTCCAAAATGCATTGAACATCATTGATATGTAATGATTTGACCTTTAAAATATAATTGGATACAAACGAGGAAATATACATCCACAATTGCAATCATGCATTTATGTATTTTCCATAACATGTGGATTGTTGAATCAAACATCGATTCAGATCCAAACTAAAAGGTAAATTATGGACTCATCTTGCACTCAAATCAAGTGTGATAGAGGTTACCACACATTAACCGAAAGTAACATCTCCAATATAACCACTGTTGGGGAAATAACCTACACGTGCAAACTCAGGTGGGAAAATAACCCTGTACTTGCACACTCTTAATAGCCAAGTGTACCTGCACCATCTTAATAGCCAAAGCAATACAAATCACCCAATGGGGTACAATGTCATATACATCATATAATTATCACCACCAAAATTGCTTAATATCAATGATAACAACATCCATCTATGTATACGTGTACATACGTATAGAGGTAAATACAGGATGTGGAAATCATTAGAATAATCACATATATAAACGAGATGTCCATAACAATAGCAATGGGATAAAACACCATGATAATCCAATCATAGAAGCATAATATAAGGATCAAAAAGTATGCAACATAATCCAAACGCCATTTATGACATTCATGCATAAGGTTCACACACCTTCAATGCATACAATCACTCACAACAATATTTAATCATGAAAAAGGTGAAGCTGAAACACTGGTAGATAGTCAAATCAACATATACAAACACGATATATGCATCCCATGATACATAGTTAGAACCAATACTAAGAACAAACATCTCCAGGCAATGAACATATGGGTACTACATCATTGCAGATACAAAGGATCAGACACATGTTACCTGAGTGTCTGCTATTTTTCTGTTAGCTCAATAATGAAGCTTAAGAATTTTTATGATAGTTGAACAGAGGAGATAAAAGAACAAGATGAAATATGCTAACCAATTTTTTCGATAGTTTTACACAATAAAAACCAGCACTAGCCAACTTGGTTAGCGTTAGCATCAAAAACTGAAAATCCAAGCTTGAAAGAACTCAACGCCAAGAATGCACACTCAATCCCAAGGAAGGATAGGTGTTGTCATATGGCGGAGAAACTAAAAACAATTACTTGAAATAAAACAAACTCAACGTCAAGAATGTGCACTCAAGATCCCACTGAGGGCGAGGTGCTAACATATGACGGAGTGTTTAATTGAAAGCTAGAAATTAATAGGTGGATAACCAGCCATGAAGAGAATTTCCACACTACCACCAAACAGTGGGGGGGAAAGATTACAATTAAAACAATTCATCCGCTGCGGCGGGCATCCACAGAATTGTGGGGATTCACCACTATGAAGTGGGTATAAGAGTGTTACAATCAATTATCCTCACTGGCGGTAAACCATCCAGGGGTACTTATGTGAGAAGAAGAAGAATTAATTGCAGCAATTAAAACTGGAACAGTACTACTGTTTACAGTTTGTACAAATAAGAAATAAGCTGCAAATTATGTAAGAATTACAATAGTCTTCAAACATGAGTCATAGATGATCTCTTACAATTATTTAACTCTCTAACTGCTGATAATGAATCAAAAATCAGAACTTTCTAAGGTCTGATACAGAAAACAGTAAACTGGAAATGTCAATCTGCAACTATGTAAATCAATGAAATGTTCATAACTCACTTAATTCACCTCCGAATCGAATGTCGTCTTTTGCTGTGTCTTCTTAGAAGGTAGGCGAACATATTCTGATCATCAAACAGCAACTAAACTGCACCTATATTTCTGGCACAATTCCCAAAGCTTCCAAGAATGGTACGACCCTCTTCAAGGGCGATTTTGGCATTAAAAATCAGAAACTTTGAAATTAAATCTCAAACTTTGCAAGAGGGGGCGCCTTAGCTTAGCAAACACTCAGCAAAAATACCCATAACCATAATAAATTTATCCTAGGAGATGCATTCAAATTTTCACTTTCAGCTGTGTATGAATCAGCAACTCAAAAACTGGAATTATCATCAAAACTTCTTTTGTTGAGCACAATCTGCTAGTCTGGATGAGAAGCAGCAATAAGACCAACTAGGTGTTGTCTTTCAAACACGAAATTGGATTGGAACTAGGAGGTAAGCATTCCTCGAAGTATTAAACAAGTTGTCATTTTGACAGCATAACATTAGCATAAACATTGAATGATAAAAGCTGGAGCAAAACTTCTCTTTTATAGAAAAAGAGGTGACTTTTCAAATTCCCAAAACTCCTCCAAGAATGGGACGCCAAAAGTCCCCTTTTGAAATATTTTAAAATTCAAAATATTAGATCCTCCTTTAGAATGGCGTCCACTTCAAGGCACAAGAAAACTTTATTAAATATTTAATATCTCCTTCATGAGGGCGTCCCCCTTCATGGCCACCTTTTAAACACAACTTAAAGTTAATGAACTAGGCCAAGGGGTCAACTTGAAATTAAAACATTAATGCCTTGAAATATATTATTTCACCAAGATAATGCATTTTAAAGCCAAAATCAAACCCAAGCAACTGCTCCAACTGAAAATGACTTAATGAAGGCTGACAACTGAACCACTACCAAAATTAGTATTTACTAAAAATAGTAAATACCTAGAAATGCCACAAATCTCCAAGCAAGGAAACCCTAATTTCACTTCTGATCAACCTACGGATTTCCGGAAATAGGCTATCAGTCAAAGAAGAGCGTATGGTCAAAATGGGGACATTACAGTCCGCCCTTCCCAAAATTGCTTGACCTCAAGCAATGCCACAACACTCCAAACTGATCCCACCAAACATGTAGGACCCCAGGGTCCCAAGTCCATCTCGGAAAGGTTCCATCATGCTGATGCTGCTCTACTCTGATCCCACGAATGAAATCACTGCACCAGAACTGCATAAACCATCCCTGCAACCTCAAGGAGATAACATGCCTAAAATTCAAACTGAAAAACATGGAAGGAGTGGAATCAAAATCTAGCAGCATCTCCTGCCCAATAAACTCTGAGGAATTAACATCTGCGATGTTAATGTCAATCACCATCCTGAGAATAAAGAAGATTACTCTAAACAACTCAAAGATATTCTCATCAACATCACTCCTCAAAACATCAAACCAAAACACAACAACAAATGTAACTCCATCATAGCTATTTGTAAAAGAATAAACAGCCCTTTGCATGTTCATAACAGCCGCATCATCAAAGCTCCTCAAAGATGTATAATACTTCTTCTGCATAATTCTGATAAATGCAAGAAAATTTATGAAAACTCCCACTAAAATCTCAAAAGTCTCAAAAAGTTGAACCCAAACAAGCAAGGGTTCGCTGCCCCAAACACTAGTGCAAGAAATTGTATAGAGTAAATCACTGGAAAGGAACTTATACACTATCCAACTCTGGTCCAAATCACTATGGAGCATCATTACCCACTTTTGAGGCCATAAACCATTACTGAAAAAAGATTGAGAAGAGGAAGAATGAATGTACCAGCTGCCTATGAAAACTGAAATGAACCTCTCAAAATCTGATATTAGGAAAATCATCATGCAATGAACTAAACAGTTGCTGCAATACTGAAAATCAACGTCCATAATAGAACAATTGCTCACGACCAAAGCTGAAAACATCTTCTCAAGAAACTCCAAACCAACATTAAACCATCCTTTGTTTGAAATATCTCTCCAATTCACCAGTTGATGAGTAAAAAGAACCTTCAAAAAATTCCTCTTTCTACTTATAACAATCTCCATCAAGCCATATTGAGGATTCCAAACATGGATACTCAACTGAAAATGTTCTCCAATGCATCTGAAATAGTACACAACACTTCTCCAAGTACAAATCAAGGTAAAATGCAAACTCAAGAATTTAGAGTCTTCTTTGATAAACCCATGTAGCCCACCCATGAAAACATCAACATTAATGGAGCGCAAAACAAAAGTTGTCCTCAATTCCCATTCCCTCAAAGGACTAGGATGAGCCAAAACATCACTCAACTCAAGAGATAGATTGTTAAGAAAGTTAATAATTTGTTTAGGTTCAACTTTCTCCCAAACTTCTTGAGTAAAAAGTCTAGAATCTTCACTCGTTGCTGTTGCAATGGAGTGACCAGCAGCTACCACCAAATCAAGAATGAAAGACTCAACATTAGAGTTCAAAGAAATCTGCAAATAAGAGTAGGAACAGCTGCTGCAATATTGAAAATCCACATTCATCTTGACCAAATTGCTCGAACACAAGGGTGGAAACACCCACTCTAAGAGTTCCATTACAGCAAAGAACCATTCTTTGCTCAAAATTTCTCTCCAGTCCATTTGTTGATAAACAAATGGACTCATCAAGTGGCTGGTAAGAAAGGAAAAAACACCATTAATTTTGAAAGTTTGATCCTTATCCCTCCAATGCATCTTCCTACCATACCCCAAAAGATTTTTCACAACAAATTCCTGAGTACCAATCAACTCCAATTGCACACCCAGAAAATTATTGACTTCTTTGGTAAACCATTGAAGTCTATCCAAGAAAGCTTCAAAAACAAGGGAGCCTGAAACAAACATCGTCTTCAAATCCTTCTCCCAAGACAGGATAGTGTGAGCATTACTCAATCCAAAGGATAAACTGTCAGGCATGTAAACAATATGTCTTACCAAAACATGTTTTAACACCTTGGTGTCAAAGATGGGGAAGTCGTCATGAATCAATACTTTCCATATGGAAACTGAATTCTCTAAACCTCTTATGCATTCACTTACAAGCAAGCTTGGAGGATTATCAATCACAGAATATATCTCGTCCCTACATTCTCTGAGAAGTTTGAAATCAACTAGCTGGTCTCCTACCTCCATTACACCCAACTGAACATTCGCTAACATGCACTTTGTTGATTCAAGCTCATGGCTGCAAGCTATCCCTTCTTGAGGCAAGTTCTCTTCCCAACTCAAGAGTTCACACTCTTGATTTACCTTCCAATTACCATCATCTTCATGAATCTCCTTAAAATTAAGCAAGGTTTCATCATTATGGAGTTCATTAATACCTTCAACTATTTGCTTGATCTCCATAATCCTTGTATCAGCTTCTTGTCCTTCAAGTGTGGCTGCAATAGGAGTTTGATTTTCTCCCTTGCATAAAGAGTGATGAGCTAAGGAAAGATCAAGGTAAAGACGATCAACCTCTTTCTCCTTCTCTTGGTAGGCATCATAGGTCTCTTCTGCAAACTTAATGGCATTATCCCTATCTGAGAGCAAATGCAAATAATCTATCTTTAATGATTCCAATGCTTCTTTGATAGTTTGCAACTTGGAAAGAGTGACTCCTTTAACTCCATTCTGTCTCTCTTCAAACTGTGACTTCCAGTAGAGTTCTTCAACAAAATTGTGTGTGCTATCAAATCTTGATAATGCTTTAACAATTTTCTCTTCTGAAACCATTAAGTTATCCTTCAAAACTTGCAGCTCTTTAGGCCCATGATCAAAATCAGCAAAGAAGCTTTGCTCATCAAACATCAACTTTTCTGATTTATTTTCTTTGACTTGATTCTCAAAATCAGCTTCCTTCCTAACAGCAATATTTTCAAACAATGAATCATTATTGATTGATTCTCTTAAAGTCTTGGTAGCAACATACTCTGCTTTAGTGGCTACTACTACCTCAAAGGAATCTTTATGGAGCTTTGCCAAACAAGCTTCTTCATCAAAGACAACGTCTTCTCCAATGACTTCATAGCTTGCAATACAAAATGAATTTTGAACTTTATCAGGATCAAAGGGAAATTTATCCCACTCAAGTTCTTTAACATACCTTGGTGCCATCTCACCAGGATCCCAAATGCAAAAGGGTTGATTGTAATGATCAATAGGAACAAGATCTTCATGCTCCTCTTGGATTGTTGACTCATTGAATGAGTCACTCCTCATTCCATTCAAACTGAAATCTTCATCAGTAACTTCCTCCAAGAGCTTAGTTTGATGATCAAGCTCAATACCGCCTTCGCCACCGTCATCATACTGGAAATAAGAGTCATCAAAGCTGGCTGCTTTGATTAATTTATCATTTTTATCTTCAACAAACCCATCATGAATAGATGTGTTGCTGATTTTATCATTAGCATCCACATACATACCAAAGAAATCTTCTTGGTCACTTGTCATAAATTCTTCATATGTATTCAAAATTGATGTTGCCTCCCTGCACTCACCCTCAGCATGTGCGGACAACTGCATATCAATAGGTATTTCTTGAGAAACAACCTTACAATCATTGAGAAACAATATTTTATTTCCGACTTCTGCATTAATGACTACCTCATTTTTCTGCTCTATCTTCCTCATGTGTGGCTTCAATTTTCTATCACACTGAATGAACAAATCTCTGATCAACATACCAGCAGTAGAGGAATCCTTTCCTTCTTGTTCATGAATGTTTAACAGAAAAGTTAAGACGGATTTTGGAATGTCATCCATCTCATTGATAGTTAAAATTAAAATGTTTCTCATTGCTGCAACTACATCCTCTTCTTGTTCACTCCAAGTTGAAATGAAGAGGTAATGGATCAAATAATATATTTGATCTTGCATACCCAATTCAACCAGCAAAATACTTGTTTTGAGTTCAGAAAAGATCTTCAATATAGTAGCTCTTCTGGAGTACTGATTGCTATCAATTTCATCAAGGTCTTGAAAACTTTCCACTATCATATTTAATATGGTCTTCATAGTTTCGACATCATAGGGCAATTGGGGAATTACAATTCTTATTATCTCCATGAAACAGGAAGAAATCAGTAGCTTGGTTTCTTCATCAGGATGCCCCAACCAATAGGGCTGATTCAAAAAATTCACTGTAGGAGCTAGTGCCAACTCCATTTTCTCTGAAGGTGATTGCTTCACTTGTCTCAAACATTGTTCTAACAAATGAAGAATGTTTTGTTCATCTTCTCTTGACTGAAATTCTTTACCAAGTCTCTTTCCAGCCATAAAGAGAGTCTCTGCCAACTTCATCTCTTCTTCATTAGCCATGCCTAACTGCCAACTTCTGGATACCACAAGGAGCTGAACTAAAATCTGCTCTGACTATCGGTGTAGTACCGGAGATCTCTGTCACTCATCTGATACACAACTGCAAATTTGCCACAGGATGGCAGGGTCTTCTGCTCTGATACCACTGAAATATGCTAACCAATTTTTTCGATAGTTTTACACAATAAAAACCAGCACTAGCCAACTTGGTTAGCGTTAGCATCAAAAACTGAAAATCCAAGCTTGAAAGAACTCAACGCCAAGAATGCACACTCAATCCTAAGGAAGGATAGGTGTTGTCATATGGCGGAGAAACTAAAAACAATTACTTGAAATAAAACAAACTCAACGTCAAGAATGTGCACTCAAGATCCCACTGAGGGCGAGGTGCTAACATATGACGGAGTGTTTAATTGAAAGCTAGAAATTAATAGGCGGATAACCAGCCATGAAGAGAATTTCCACACTACCACCAAACAGTGGGGGGAAAAGATTACAATTAAAACAATTCATCCGCTGCGGCGGGCATCCACAGAATTGTGGGGATTCACCACTATGAAGTGGGTATAAGAGTGTTACAATCAATTATCCTCACTGGCGGTAAACCATCCAGGGGTACTTATGTGAGAAGAAGAAGAATTAATTGCAGCAATTAAAACTGGAACAGTACTACTGTTTACAGTTTGTACAAATAAGAAATAAGCTGCAAATTACGTAAGAATTACAATAGTCTTCAAACACGAGTCATAGATGATCTCTTACAATTATTTAACTCTCTAACTGCTGATAATGAATCAAAAATCAGAACTTTCTAAGGTCTGATACAGAAAACAGTAAACTGGAAATGTCAATCTGCAACTATGTAAATCAATGAAATGTTCATAACTCACTTAATTCACCTCCGAATCGAATGTCGTCTTTTGCTGTGTCTTCTTAGAAGGTAGGCGAACATATTCTGATCATCAAACAGCAACTAAACTGCACCTATATTTCTGGCACAATTCCCAAAGCTTCCAAGAATGGTACGGCCCTCTTCAAGGGCGATTTTGGCATTAAAAATCAGAAACTTTGAAATTAAATCTCAAACTTTGCAAGAGGGGGCGCCTTAGCTTAGCAAACACTCAGCAAAAATACCCATAACCATAATAAATTTATCCTAGGAGATGCATTCAAATTTTCACTTTCAGCTGTGTATGAATCAGCAACTCAAAAACTGGAATTATCATCAAAACTTCTTCTGTTGAGCACAATCTGCTAGTCTGGATGAGAAGCAGCAATAAGACCAACTAGGTGTTGTCTTTCAAACACGAAATTGGATTGGAACTAGGAGGTAAGCATTCCTCGAAGTATTAAACAAGTTGTCATTTTGACAGCATAACATTAGCATAAACATTGAATGATAAAAGCTGGAGCAAAACTTCTCTTTTATAGAAAAAGAGGTGACTTTTCAAATTCCCAAAACTCCTCCAAGAATGGGACGCCAAAAGTCCCCTTTTGAAATATTTTAAAATTCAAAATATTAGATCCTCCTTTAGAATGGCGTCCACTTCAAGGCACAAGAAAACTTTATTAAATATTTAATATCTCCTTCATGAGGGTGTCCCCCTTCATGGCCACCTTTTAAACACAACTTAAAGTTAATGAACTAGGCCAAGGGGTCAACTTGAAATTAAAACATTAATGCCTTGAAATATATTATTTCACCAAGATAATGCATTTTAAAGCCAAAATCAAACCCAAGCAACTGCTCCAACTGAAAATGACTTAATGAAGGTTGACAACTGAACCACTGCCAAAATTAGTATTTACTAAAAATAGTAAATAACTAGAAATGCCACAAATCTCCAAGCAAGGAAACCCTAATTTCACTTCTGATCAACCTACGGATTTCCGGAAATAGGCTATCAGTCAAAGAAGAGCGTATGGTCAAAATGGGGACATTACACAAGATGCCCAGGAATCTGATGCAGATGAAAAAAATGAAATTGAAAGATTTAACTACAGTGGAGGATTATGAAGTGGGCAAGAAACAGAATGGAAACTTGAATACCTTCGAAGACTGTTTGAATGCACATCTCTCCTTGTCCAATTGTGAATTTTTAATCAAATCAAGTTCAGCATGTTCAAGATGTGTGATTTGTTTGACAGAATGCATCACCCAAACAAGCACTGCAAGCATTGTTTAGTATGGGAAAAATAAGTTTGCCAAAGAGCCTAAAGACTTTTAAGCAGACAGATGTGCATTGATTAACAAAATGCCTTGCCATAAGAACAATGATCTCATGGATTGTGGATGCAAAGCCTCCACTAGGGATGTCCCTGTGAAACATTTTGTTGGCGTTTCAATTAGCACCTCTGAAGTGCTTATTGGAAACGGACAGCTATTGCAAGTGTTTTAGTAACTGCTCCTTCGGATTATAGAGAGGATGATCCCTCTTTGCTGATGTTATGCGTAAAAAAAAGTACAGTAGACTAAGGTTCCTATCTTTTTTACTCAGCGGCAGGACACAAGGGTGCACAAACACAATGCACCGTAGCTAAGCTTTTCCCTGGTTTCTACAGATCTTAACTACAACTAAACTAGCTTTTAATCTATCCTATCTCCCCAAGATAAACAGAGCATGAGGGCATAAGAGCGGGAATGGATGGTTGGATTACTTGGTCGGACCGTCTTTCCAAAATGAGTCTGAGGCTCTGAACTCTTAGATCTATGCTGGAATAAGGCTTTTTGCAAGCACTCTTTACGGTAAGTTGGATCTCAGACTTGCCAAGGAGGAGGAACCCCTGTCTGAGGTATAGGCTAGGAAACCACTTACTAGAAACAACAAGGTACGATGCCTTGGCTAACAGGATTCCTGATGAGGTGATGACACCTGTCCAAAGTGTAGGCTAAAAGACAATTCATTAAACAACATCAAATGATAACTGTCAACAACAAAATACCCAAGGAGGAGATTGAAACAAGTAGTTATAAACACAAAATGTTGAAAGAACTCAAATATTTGGATCAAAATGCATGCGCTTTCTGATTTTCTTCTTCAAATTTCCTCAACGAGTTACAAAGAATTGGGACATGCAAAGGCACAAAATCATGCACAATTGTTCATCAAACCAATTAACTCTCATCCAAGAGTGAACAAATAAGCACTTTCAAACTTGTTGGCAACAATGGCGCAACAATTTTGCATAGTAAATAAAGGTTAACAAATAATGAGCCCAAGGCTCTTATTTATAGAACTCAAAGGAGTAAGCAACCTGTTGTACCCAAACCAAATTTTTTGCTTCATCAAGGCATTTTGCATTAAAAAGTCTAAATCTCGCTAAAATGTTGTAGAATACTGTTTTGGGCAATATCAAGCATGGAGTTTTGTTAATATTTTGTCAGTCAAAGTCAGTTTTATTGATCAGAGCCTGAAGTAGAGATTCAAAATGGAGCTTTTCACGATGGAGGAGCATCTCACGACGACATTTCATATTGCACATGATGATTTCAATGATCGAAACAGAGTTTTTAATGGTCAATTTATGAAGATTTTTCAAAGGAAAAGTCAGAAAGTGCAAGTATAGCCCAGGGGCGCCCAACTTTTTGAAGGTCAAGATCTTGTTTAAAATGTTCAAGCATCCAGTCAATCTCTTCAGAATTAGTCTGGCTATCCGTTGAGCTATCCAGCAAAGCTTTCCGAGACCCACAGCTCCGGCAATCAGCGACAGAAGTTGAAATCCCTAGATTTCCAGATGTGAGAAATTTGTCTTTTTCAGGCAAAAGCACGCCTCTAGCCTGAGGGCGCCCATCTTAAGGAGGGGGTAAATCTTGGCATGTCCGATGGCAAATACAGTCAATTTGTTCACGACTAGTCTACTTATCCAACGAGATGTCAAACGTAGTCATCCGAGTTTCAAAACTCCGGCGGCAGTCGTCCGAAGATCAGCTTAAAATGGAGTTTTCACGTTTCTGAGCTTCTCCGTTGATTCCCAGTGCAAGTACAGGCCAGGGGCACTGGTTTAAAGGACCCTTCAGATGGCGAAATTTGCGGACAGAGTCTTCCTGACATCAGTAATACTCTAGCCTAGCTCCGCAACGCTCCATTCTGCTTGTCAATTCGACGTACCAGGTGGTCGTGGCAGAGGTTCTACCGAGCACGTAATTTCACGGGCAGACCAACATACAATTTATAGTGTATTTTTACAGTCCAGAGGCACCTAGCCTTTAGGCTTGTCAGATGAGCCCGTTCGCATTCGAAGTCTTCACGGCTATTGAGCGTAATCATTTTTTCTATCCAACGAGCCTAGCCGTCAGCCTTCGGGATTTGGCAAACGCTCGTACGTGCGAGGTCTTTGGTGTAATTCTGCAAAGTGAAGACACCCAGAAAATGGCTAAGTCTGGAGCGGTAATTTTAAATAAAATACGCACTGGAGTTTTTGAGGTCTTAGAAGCAGTTTTCTTGCTTCGTCACCTCTAACTTCTCTTGTAGGCCCTTCTGGCTGTCTGTTAAAATAGATAGTGTCTGAATCGGATCATCCCAGCTCTAGATATCAGAGGTCAAAGCAAGGTACTTGGATGAAAGTTCGACTTTCGTCAAAATGACGTCAGTGCAACTAGGAGCCAGGGGCGCTTTTACTTTTGAGGCCCTTAACATAGCTTTCAGATGTAGTGTGCATATATCGTTGGATGCGAATGTTCCCAGTCATGCAGTGAGAGCGTTTCCTATCGGCGGGGGTTCGTCGCTACCGCGAAGAAATCATGTTTTGTGGTAAATGGTTAAGAAACAAAGCAATTTAATGTGGGCGCCTAATTTTTCAAGGGGTTAAACGATGGATTTTGGCAGAGTGTTCTCAGCCAGACATTTCTTCCTTGTTCAGTAGGCTTTCCGATGAATATCTCCAGTCAGTCTCAGCATCACCCGGTCACCGAAATCAGTGTTGAAGTGGAGTCATTACTTTGCAGTCAGCTATAAAATAGGAAGTTAATAAAAAGTGCAATATCTTGAGCAAATGAACGCCTATAAGCTCGAATGATGACTTTTCGGAATCGGTGAAGTCCAACGGTGAAGCCTAAAGCTTCATTCAATTGTCAACTGGAGTTTCAAATATTTTGCATATTTTAGCATTAAATGGCGATTTTCTATTTTTGGCGCCTTTGCTATTGCATAATAAATATTTTATTATTATTTATTTTTGAACTTCAAGAAAGTGGTAGTTCAACTGAGAAGGGTCCAATTGAAAGGCTTCTATTTTCATCAGGGTTTTAAATCTTGCAGTTGTCAGATTGATGCGAATTTCATCTTCTTTAAGCATGGCGCCATCTTCATTTATTATTCACAAAGCTAAAGAGAAATTCGTTTTTCTTAAGAGAAATTCATATTTTTGAAGCAAAATTCGTTTTTCTTCATTCACAAGGTGTATTTTTCAAGCAAAATTCATATTTCTTCAAGGCAAAGTCGTATCTTCAAGTCAAATTCGTTTTTCTAAGCAAAGGTGAATTTTAGCAAACCAAAGGCAAATTCTTCATCAACAATCATTGGCGAAGACATCAAAAATACTTTCTTTGCAGGTACAAGTCAGAATCATCAGCAAAATTCAGACAAGATGGCGATTTTAGCAGAAGCAGAGCACTAAAAACTTCTTTCTTCCTGTCTTAAATTCTTCTATTCTCGCGTCTTAAATTCTTTCGCATGTTTGAAGAATTGGCCACTTTGGCAAAACAAATCATCTGGGTTGATCTGAATAGCTTCGAGAAAACCCATGTGCCAATTTTTCGTGAAAATTTACTCCAGAGCATCAGCTCTCGAGGCTCTAATTTTCTCAACTGAAAATTCCTTGCATGGTTGAGTAGAAGTCAAATTTTCGCAACTCTGACATTCTGGGTTGTCTTAGAATCTTCTTCGACAAAACCCATCGATTTTCGCTGAAAATAACTCTTCGAAAGGCTATTTTTAGCCTCAGCAGGCTATTTTTAGTTTTCCAGAAAAGTTGTCAGAATATAGCCGTGTTCACAGTCAACAGGCGAGTTTTTCAGAGTACAGTACACACGGACTGAATTCAAGACCAAATCGATCTTAATTCATGATTTCATTAGAAAAGTGCCGACCGCTTTTGTATCGTTGCGTAAGAGATAATGTTCATCACTTCATTCACGGAGCCACCAAAGTTACCACAAGGAAATGCTAGTTTGAGGTGCAAAGATTGCCAAGATTGCTCGCTGTCACATCTCGGCGTTTATGCAAACAACAAGTTGAGGGATTGGTTGCTCGAGATCACGCACTCAGTAGACTTCAGCCTCACCTCTGATAGACATTACACACATGAGTTAACTTGGCGTTACCCTTTCAAGTTAATGGCTGTCTCACCTCATGCATATCTATTATGAGATTCACCTTGTTTACTTGGAGTTTTCATTTAGGGTTTTTCGTTAACTGATGGTAGTCTTCCAGTTAACTTGCTTTCAATAAGGACGTGCATGCTCGCACAATTGTCCATTTTAGATTAGATGTTTCGTTAACTCGATGGTAGTTTTCCAGTTAACTGTATAGTTTACTTCATTAGGGTTTGGCCGAATCTTGCATGCATTGCAAGAACTGTAGATGACTCGAGGTGATTTTAGGGTTCCCTACACCTTGATGTATATAAATAAGAGCTTTTGCTCATTTGTAAATAACTTTTGCTTGAGAGAGAAATATATGTTGTGCCTACCTTGCCCTCAATATTGCTCTTTTGGTATTTGTTCATGTGTCTTCGCTACGATTAATTGTTATGCCACATAGGGTTTCATGCAATTGTAATGGTGGATTCTTTCTGCCTTGTGAATCTTTTATATCAATCAAGTGTTATGCCACATAGGGTTTCGTGAGATTGTGATGATAAAATCGTTTTGTGAAGTCTTTACTATTTTGATCAAGTGTTATGCCACATAGGGTTTCATAAGATTGGCGTAGTAAATTCCTCCCATAGTTTAGATAAATCTGTTTTGAACATCTTTACCATTGTGATCAATTGTTATGCCACATAGGGTTTCGAGAGATTACGGTGATAAATCTGTTTTGTGAATCTTTATCATTATAATCAAAGGTTATGCCACATAGGGTTTCGTGAGATTGTGGTGATAAAGTTGTTTGTGAAGACTTTACTATTTTGATCAAGTGTTATGCCACACAGGGTTCCATAAGATTGTCTTGGTAAATTCTCAAATCTGTTTTGTGCCCAATAAGCTTGTCTAGATTGAGCTGATAGATGCGCCACCTTGCCTTCAAGTAGAGAATCTAAACACGTTTATCGTCTATAATCATCCCTGCTCCATTTCCTCATGCTCTGTTTTCTTGAGGAAACTGTATAGATTTAAAGTAGTTAGCTTAGTTGTAGTTAATGATCTGTGAAACCAGAAAATCCTTAGCTGCAACGTTCTTGGTTTTCTTAACCTTGTGCCTCTTCCAGCTGAGAACAAAAAGATAGGACTTAGATTACTTTTCTTTTCCATGCATTCCAGCACAACGAGGGAGCTTCCCCTCCTAATTTGAAGAGCACTCATTGCGTAGTGTACATAGCTGTCCGTACAAACCTGCACTCCAGAGGTGTTAGATTTTACGCCAACACAACCCTAAAGTCTCCTTGAGTTAGCATTAAGTTCTTGCCAATCAATCAACAAGATTTATTCCTATGTTTAAAAGTAGGTGAGCAAGCAGTTAATTGGAAATCTACTTCAGTTAATTGAAACTAAACAAACAGTCAATTGGGAGTCTACTTCAGTCGACTGAAACTAAACTAAAAGTGAACTTAAATTACAAAATGTTCCTACAAAATAGAGATCCACAATTAGTGGAGATCTGAGATCCATAATTCGTGGAAGTCAAAATAGACATACACAATTAATGGAATCTGACATGCATGATCTGTGGGACATGGAATTAACTTGGAAAGGGGCATCAAGTTAACTTCAGTCACCATTAATGCTATTTTGGAGGGTAGGACGTCCTAGGTGGGTGTTTTACACCTCACCACCCCCAGTCAACAGTTCTTCTATCCAGTCATTGACTTCTTCTGCCTCTTGCAAACTACTTTTGATATTCGGTCTTCTTTGTAGTTGTGTCATCTAGACATGGAATGTGGAAGGTAGTGTGGTAGTAACCGGTGGTGGCTCTATGTTTGGAATGACTACCTTCCTCATTTGGCTATCCATTGAATGGTGATGTCATTTACGCCTTCCAAGGCGTCCAACTTGACTATGGGCTTCACTTGATGCATGTCAGTGTCGAGTGTTTTCAGAAAGTTGTGAAGTAGGACCATTTTGGTCTTGATTTCAACTTGGGAGTACTGTATTATGAAAAACTCGATTGTTGACTATAAACACGGATATGTTCAGACAACTTTTTCTGCAACTGCTAAAAATAGCCTACCGAGGGGTAATTTTTATGAAAAATCTGAGACGTGGGTTTTACTTAGAATAATTTTCTAAATGGACCCAGAACGTCAGAAATCCCAAAAATCACTTTTCCTTGTACATGCAAGAGTCCTTCAGAGTAGAGGTTTCAGAGGCAGCAGAGGCTTATTTTTCCCGGAAAAATCTGACACATGGGTATTGTTGGCACTTCAAAGTTGAACAAACCTAGTTTGTCTGATTTTTGAAATTGTGACTTTTTTTGGAAACCCTAAAAAATAGGGGCAGCAGGGCAACTTTTTCTGGTAAAATCTGCCACGTGGGTTTTGTTGAATATGCTGTGTTGATCATACCCAAAAGACCAGATCTGTGAATATCTGTTGTTTTCTTGGACATGCAAGAAGATCTAAGACAAGAAGAATATTGGAAGTTATCAACTGTCTTTCTGGAAAAATTACGTTTCTGGATGCAACCTCTGAGAAATTATCCTTTTGTGCAACTGATCTTCAAAAATATGAATGGTGAAAAGCCTTCTATTAGATCTTGAAAAGACATCTTGGTGAGCAAATTGTTGTTTTAGCCTTCCATCTGCAAAGAAAGATAATGAAATATGACGCCTAGGCTTGATGTATAATGATTCAAGTTTGAATGCATCAAGTTTGGGCGCCAACTCATGATTGAGGAGTGATTTGGCTTGATTTGGAGTTCTTAAAACTGATTTCCACTGATTGTGGAACGTTTTAGCCAAGTTTGCCTCCAAAATCTCTAACTCAAGTCAACAGATCTTGCTTTGACTTTCTAGGCATCCTTTAGAGAGTTGAACACTTTTTTCATTATTTCCTATGGTGAAGTGCCTCTATTCGATCCTCGTTCCTGGTTGCTCAATTGATCTTGAGTTGTTGTTGATGGTTCCGTTGTTGAGATGGAACAACTCTTAAGAGGTATGCTCGGGAGTTGCCAAGCTAGAAAACTAAATCTGAGGCCTCAATTTCAAGGGCGCCTTTTCCCAGTAGATGCGCTTTTTTCACTAGACTTAGTCAATTTTTCTTGACTGTTCTTCAATTTCTCCATTTTGACCCTCCGTGCTCCGATCTGAGTTTACTGTTGACTGATGAGTTAGATGATCTTGCTTGGCGATGCGTTGGATAACTAGCTTAGTCCTGGAAAGGATGACTGGTTTCACAGGTCTTGAAAATCAGTTTAAGTCCTTCAAAAGCATGAGCGCCCCTAGCTTGCAAGGGTGCCTTTGACCTTTTGACTAGATATTTTCATGTTGTAAACTTTCATGAACTGCCTTAGTTTGATCTCTGTTGTCAGATGACTGATTTGTTTGATGTCTTTGCTGATGGTGTCGTCGAGATCGATCAGAATGGAGGTCATCCTAGAGGTCACACAACTTATAGACTGCATTTGTCTGCCCAAAAAGATGGGCGCCTTTCCTCAGCATGGACGCTTTTCTTTGATACTTAGCCAATTTCTCCATGTTCTTCATTCAGTCTTCACCTTTGGCATTTTCTGTTTGATTTTGGCTCTGATTGGTCAACAGGTCTTGTGAACGTGAAGCTGGATTGATCGCGAAGATGAGAGTGTTGAACAGATGCCTTGTAGAAAGCAGTGGTTGAAAACCACATCAGGTGACTCAAAGTGAAGGTTGCCCTTGGCCAGCAGAGGCGCTTTTTCCTTGAAGTTCATTGATTTATCTTCTATTTTACATGCTCTGACGATCAACAGTTGTCGTTTGATGTGTCTCACAGGTTGCTGAACAGGTTCATTGCAAAGTTGGGCTAATGCCAGAGAGATCTCTCAAAGACAAGTTTTCTCAGAAACTGATATCTGAATCCTCTTGTTCAAGGGCACCCCTAGCCAGTAGGGGCGCTTTTTCTCATGTTTGACTGCCATTTTTTAGAGTAGTTGTTTTCAGCATCTTTTGACTTCGTTGACATTTTCCGGTGATTGATTAATCAAGTGGTCTTGCTTGATGATGCGTTGGAAAGCCAACAGAAACACGGAAGAGATGAATGCCTTGGTGAAAGATGATGATTGTATTTGACCCTTTGAATTCAAGGGCACCCCTGTCCAGCAGGGGCGCTTTTAGCTTGCAGTTTGATCATTTCCTTTGAAAATCTTCATTTCTTCATGCTTTGCGCTTGTCGTGCACCGTGACTGATTTGATCATTGTTGTTGATGACGTGGATGCGTGCATCCAAGCAATCGCCTTCATCGTGTTGCATGTATGAGTGTTGAAAAAATGACAGGCATTTGACTGCCTAGCCTCCTCTTGGTAGCAAGACGTGCATTCTCCAGACTTAGCCAAATTTTGGCATTTTTCAATTTTGAAAATCCCTTTCGTCGCAGAGCATCTTTTTCAGCATTTCTGCCATGGATTCTTCGTTGAAGCTTTTGAGGCTTATCTTTTAGCACCGGGTACTGGCCAATCTGCCATTAATGGTTGTGGAGCTCCAAACTTTTCTCCTGAAAAATGAAAATAGACCCACTAGAGGAAAATAAACTTTTTAGTGATTTTGACTTGACCAGTGTGATCGTGAAGTCAATTCATCCTATCAAAATCATTTTCAATCAATTTTGGAAAGGTCCTATTTTTGGGGGTTTCCCTAAAAATAGGAGTACGAAACCCTAATTTTGAATTTTATAGAAATTTGCAAGCATCTTCCTTGACACAAACCCACAAAAACCTTATGTTTGGTTTGACCTAAAACATACTTTTGACAACATTTTTACATGAGTTAGATCATTTTAAGCAAAAATGTCTCTTTGAAGCAAAAATTTATTTTGGGTACAACACATTCCTTCACCTTTAATTATATTTTCATCACTTTAAATTTGACACAAGACAAATGAAATCGACTTGTCTGATGTGTTGTGAAAAGCTTGTCAAATTTGTGTATTGTACATGTACATATTCTATTTGCATGGGATACTTAGAGTAGTAGAATTTGTTTGCATTTTCATTATAGAGGATAAGGACATTCGTGAAATGGGGTCAAAGTTGATTTCACTAGTAACCAAAGTTGAAATGAGCTACATCACCTCTTATGGGACTTCATCTCCGTTATTCAGTGCCTCAAGTGGTCTCTGTCAGGGAGACGCTTTGTCTCTGTATCTCTTCATTTTGTTGGCTGAGGGATTGGGGTGCCTTATGAAGTCTCATGTCAGACAAGGTAAGATTCATGGTTGGGCCTAGTCTCGTTCTATTTCTTCTTTCTCTCATTTTCAATTTGTTGATGATACGGCTTTACTTGGAATGGCCAAAGTTGAGGAGGCATTGCATATGAGGAAGGTTCTAGATATCTACTTGGTTGCTTCTGGACAGAAGATTAATGAGGACAAGTCCTCTATTATTTTCTTCAATACCCCTACCCCTCTTCCAATTTAGAGACGGATTGTTAGGATTCTCAGATTTTAGGTTGGTGTTCTCCCTATTACTTGGGTTTTCCTCTTTCAATGGGTCCCCTTGCTAGAGGACACTGGTAGTCAATTCTGGATAAGCTCCGTATGAAAGTCACTGGACATTTAGGTGGCTCTCTTCTGCTAGACGTGTGACTTCTGAAATCTATCATTCAGACTCTCCCTATTTATAGATGTTTTTTACTGGAAGCTCCCCTTAGTTTTATCCATGAATTTGATGCTCTTTCCTGTCAATTTCTATGGACTGGAAATTTGGAAGATTCTAAGTGGACTTTGGTAAGCTAGGAAGCTGTTTGTCGGTCCAAGAAGAATGGGAGGCTTGGTCTTTTCATTTATCGAGGCTGAATTGTTAAGCTCTTGCTGCCAAACTATATTGGAGATGGTGCACACATCCTGAGTAGGTTTGGGCAAAGATCCTTACCTATAAATATTTGGGCGATATCTCTAAGGAGGACATCCCTAGAGTGACACTCACAGGAAAAGGATTTGTTATCTGGGGCACAATCAAGAAAGGCTAACTTAATTAAACAAGGATTGTTGGATTTGTCATAGGGGGTATGAGGCTCTTTTTTTTGCACGACTCTTGGGATAGACATCCTCCTATTTTGTCCTCTCATCCGCAGTTGTAGGGTCTTTGTGACAGGTTTATAGGTGCTTGTTGGCAGCTTGTGGCTGATTTTAAGTCTTTCCAGCCCTTGGGTCAGGGGGTAGTGGCCCAATGGAAAGATCCCCAAGAGTGGCCTAGGGTGGGATTGGTTGAAGACTATGTTACCAGGTTCCTCTATTTTACCCCTCGTTTTGGTCCTAGTTCGCTCCTGGTTCAGATTCTGGTTCGATTTGCATGTAGGTTCAACCAGGGTCCTCCATTTTTGGGTCTAATTTGCCCAGGCAGAACCCAAGAGAACCCAGGTAGAACCCAGGCGAACCAAGGCAGAACCTGCGTGCCTAGGCATCCAAAAAGTGTTGTTTTGAGCATTTTTTTAATGTTTTATGGAGTTTGACTTTGACCCACGCCCAAGGGAACCCTAAAAGTGACCTTTAAATGACTTCAAACACCTTAACTACCTGATTCTTATTCATTTGTTTTGCAAACAAGCATTTTCATTCCAAGAGGTTGAACTTTCATTTTTGCTTGTTGGATTGAAAGCGGACTGTGACACAACTTTCTTTTTTTAAAAATTGTTCTGCATCATTGAACTGAGAATTTATCACACATTTGTAGAGAAATAGAGGAATACTACAAACTAAAACACATTACACTTTTGTTCTCACTAACTTGATGTACTCTCCAACATCTCTTTTCTCTCATGTGGAGAGTTAAAACTGCTTGGCCATGCCTTTGCATCATTAAGGAAGATTTGCTCTTTTTGACAATGTCAAAGCATGGCTGCATACAGATTAGGCAAAAGACCTTTCCTTTTAGATTAGCAATGCATGAAAGATTCAAAAGTATCCTTGATATTACAAAAAGATGTGTTTATACACTTCAATTGTGCAATCACCCTTTGGTTCTTTCAAAGAAAAATATGCCTATGCCACTGTTACACTGCACAGGTAAACCATATTTTGTATTGTGGAGCTATATTAAGCTACCACTCTCAAGACCAATGTAACAATGATACAAAATAATGTTTGAGACTGCAAGAAGACATCAAAATGGCTAGTGTACTAAACAAATTCTTATGATTTCTGAAGAATGCTGATAACTCTACTTAGTTGGCTTCTTTTTTCAAAATCATAAAAATTGAACCGCATCACTAGACTTTGTATATCAAGCTACCACAATTCAAGTTTCAACGATGAATATTTATCATGCATGTTTTAAATGACATTCAAGTTTATGGTGGTTTTGTTGTTTATATGATGTTATGTGATATTCTAATCCTAATTCATGCTTCTAGGCTGCATATATATATATATATATTTTTTTTTTCATGTTTTTTGTACTAACAAACCCAAAACAAACCGACCACTCCCACCCCGCCCCCGCACCCGCAAAAAAAAATTTAGCTGAACCAGCAAACCGAACCCCCAAACCAGTAACTTAGGTTGAAAAGCTGAATGCATTATGGTCCATTCTGGCTAAAGAGGAAATGCAACGCTCTAGGCGATAGGGACACTCTTGCTTGGGGTTTGGAGTCCAAGGGTTCTTATCCAGTGGCCTTGGATTACCAGGTGCTAGATCATCAGGAGGGAGGTGACCTGGAATTTCCTTGATGGAGGAAAATTTGGAATAAATTTGCTTGGCCGAAATGTAACTTCTTTCTCTGGTTGGTTGCAAGGAATAGCTGTCTCACCTGGGAGAATCTTCAGAAAAGGTATTTTCAGGGGCCCTCCATCTGTGCCTTGTGTTGGAATAGTGTGGAGGACACCTCTCATCTCTTTTTCCAATGCTCTTATGCTTCGAAGTTTTGGCATCTCTGGTGGACTTTATGGAATAAGGGTTGTGTCCATGCCACTTCTTTAGTGGATTTTTGGAATAGTATGGGAAGATCACCTGCCAAGGCTATCTCTCTCCAAGTGGCGTGGGAGATAGGACCATCTTCTATTATTTGACAGTTATGGTTGGAGCGTAACAGAAGAATATTTCAAGGCAGTGAGTTTAGAGCTATTCAGATTTGGCAGAGGATTGTGTGCATGATTCAAGAGACTCTGCTGGTTAAATGCGATTTGAAAGATAATTGGGAACAAGAGGATCTCGCTGTTGCTAGAGGCTTGGGTGTTGGTGACTTAGCTGGTGGTCTTTATGTAACCAGATTGAAGCCTAATTCTAGAGAAAAGGTTTCAAGAGATGGCAATTGGAAACCCCCCCTTGCTGGGACCCTAAAGATTAATACTGATGGGTCTTCTAGAGGGAACGCGGGGCATGCTGGAATTGGAGGTGTTGGGAGGGATAGCTCTGGGGAGGTTGTCTTTTTCTTCTCCAAATATATGGGGGATGAACAACCTCATGGAGGCCCAGGCTATCCTTGTGGCTCTTGAAAGGGCTTGTGAGCTGGGATGGAGGAAGGTTTTTTTTGAGGCAGATTCTCAGATTGTGGTTAATGTTTTGAACGAGCAAAAGTTGGAAGGGATACATTGACAATTGGCAGTGTTGCGTAAACATATTCTTCTGTTGTGCGAGTCTTTTGAGGCTATCTCCTTTGTCCATATCCCCTGGGAATGGAATGGGATAGCAGACTGCCTGGCAAAGTGGGCTTTTGAGCAGCAGGGAGACTTGGAGTTCTGGTTCCGGGATCAGTTATCCCTGAATTTGTCTCTGCAATTACAACATCTTCTTCAGGTGGATAGGCCACCCTGAGGGTGCCACTCTAGTTTTTTCTAGAGCGTTGTTTGTGTTGGGATTCTTCATCTTTTCTTGTATTTTTCTCTCCTGGCTGTTGGTGCCAGTGCTTTATGAACAAAAATTTTACCCCCTTTTTTTAAAAAAAAACAAAGAAGAAAAGAAAAAGATTATTCCCTGCGCCAATGGTAAAAGAACTAGCAAAACTCATATGTCTGTAATGAACTTGCAGGAAATGCCATAGTAATTCCCTCTTTTGCCACCTCTGAACAGAAATTAAAATGCCCCAGAAATGAAACCTGCCATAGCTAGTCCCTCCCTTTCTATGTCTGAAATAGAAATTCAAATGCCCTAGGACTGTTTTGAAAATGCCTGGAAACATCCAGACATATTCTGAAATATAATAATATTCTGTAACCATATCCAGTACTTCCCAAATACAGCCCAACATTTTTATGCTGTTTCCAAGATGTTTCTAGGACATGTTCAATCACGTCCAGTTCATTCCCAGGAGATTTCAATAATTTTTTAGCACAAAAAATGAAAATTGTGTGATTTTGTTTTTCTAATATGTTGGACCTATTTTAATACATTGTATGGATGTTTTTGTGCCATTCTGTTATTGGGGGTTCTTTCAAAATTGGTGCTTTCATTCCTGTTTCCCTTTCTATCTTTGTTTTCTTGTAAATTTGTAATCTAAGCCTGTAAGAGGGGCTATGGTATGCCTTTTTTTTGTGAATCAATGTCTTTGACACTATAGGATGACTTTACAGTTTACACTTATATGCACCAATAATGATTGTATTTTTAAAAGAAAAATGGAATATCGCACCATGAGATGATAAGATGAAAAACACGATCAAGAAAAGAGATTCTTAGCAAGGAGGACAATCTGATAAGATTCTTAGCAAGCAATGCAGATGATGCATGTCTTTTTAGTAGACTAGGAATAGTATGGTATTGTCCTTGATGAAATGAGAAGATGGAATAAGAACATCAGGTTGTCCTCAAAGTTCTTGTCAGACCCAAGTAAGTAATTGTTATAAGGGCTATAAAAATGAGAATGGTGATGGTGATAAGTAAATTTGTGAGCATCTCTTTACATGTGAATGCTTTAAAGTGTATAGATTAGTCAAATGAAACAGCATTGAAATCTTCCAAAGGTAATTTGATTTGTTTGAATATGGATTACAGCTGACTAACAATCAAAGAAGACTGTTTGTTATCACATTTTGAATGCTAACACTTTTATAATTTTGCATTAGCAGAACGTAATTTTTTGTTGGATGAATATCATATTTGATGATAAGAAAGGAGACAGCAAATCATTGGTTCAAATTTTATATCCTCTACTTTAAATGTGACCTTGCAACTTATTATTTCTTACGGGTAGGTAAACTACTTCTGTTGCTTTCATGTTCAGTCAGAGCTCGTCATTTTATCAACCATAGTTTAAATCTCTGCAAATACTCGTGAGCCAAATCTTCTTAATAAGTTGCCCACTAGAAACTCAGCAGGCGAGTACTGTCCAAGTTTCACCAACCAACTCGTCAGAAATAGCCAGCTAGCAGAAACTTCTTTTTTCAACTTCTATCCCAAGATAATTTTTCGAATTTTTCTTCTCTGTGGATTTGAATGGTTTTTAACGCTTTTCCTAGCTGCGCTATCTCTAAATTCATTTCATATACTTTTTAACAGTATGTTGCACGTGGTTTAAATTTATTTTATGAATTTATATGTATTTTTTAATTAGCCTAGTTTTGCCAGCCTTCAGTCCCAGTTAAAATTTTGGTCTGCTGAGTCCAAGTACAAAAACTATGTTAACAACAATGTTGATAAAATCTCTGAGGTGGTTTGTTGGTCCTCTTCCAGTTAGTTGAGCCTGAATGATCCACTTTATGATTTATTTTTGTATAACTTTGTTGGATTCTATGCTATCTTTGTGTTTTCAAAGGCATCTCAGTCTACATTCTCCACACACTTTTGTCTGAACTGGTACACTTCTTGTGTATTGATCAAGCTTATTGAAAAACTACAATCTTATCGATCAAGTTTACAACACTGAGTGCAATGTTCCTCAAGCTTCACCAGCTGTGGATCCATCACCACCCTTATGGTCAACTGCATTTGATATCATTAGTTGGGAGTTATTTTTGCCTATCATCAAAGAGTAGTCTCATATCACTTGGGATTTTTTTCTGTTGATCAAACTTCTCCTGGACATCATCTCGACTTTGTGAGCAACTGTGGACGCAGGGATGTGTGGATGAACCAAGCAGCATGTTTTAGGGGATAACCTCTTATGTCCTCGATACTTGTCAGCCATCCCAAAAACTTGACGTACATTGTCTTAATTTTTCAAAAAGATTATTATAGGAAATTGCTATGACTGGTCTTAATTCTTATTGAACTTGAAAGGAACGATCCTTAATGGATCCATATCTTATGTAAATACTATATATTGTATGTAGCATGAATTTGTGAAAGCACATGAATTTGACTTTTGGTTTAGTTGTGGACATTATATGTAAATTTATGGAGTGATCCCATGCAGCTATTTGACTAAGTTTGCTGCTTCATTTTTTAGCAGGGCACATGACCTCATGTAAATTTTTAATCAAACATAAAGGATAATTTGAAATCTACTCATATAATGGAGCTGTTATAGTTTAGGAATTGAAATTAAGTTGTAGATAAATAAAAGGGGCCTAAATCATGCAGCTATTAAATGAAAGATGTGCCACTTGGCTCTACATATTTTTCTTACCTAAATTTTCTTGCAAATATTTCAAAAAAAATATATTGTCAAAAATTCAGAATTTTACTACTGCTTAAAATAAGCAGAAAAATAAAAGATCATGAAACCACTAACTAGAAAGAAAACTCAAAAATTTCAACAGTGCCTAAATAAAATTAGGTAAACAATGGAACCTTGCTGTTAGTCTGTATGATATTAAACGTTCACTTACAATAAAGCGTTGGTGATGGTAGACAACATCTCCTTGGAGGATTTAACCGGTTGACGATTTTAGGTGATATCTTCTAATGATTGTATTTGAATTGTCTTTTCTCTTCTTGGAATTATGTATTTGGGAAGTAAAAGTCCACCAAATTCAAACTATAGTATTGCTGAACATAGAAAAGATAACAGACAGAAGAGACTAATTTAGTAAAAATTTCTAAAGTTGTTGCAAGCTGAATGCAAGTTGCAGAGGTTGAGTTGAGAAATATAGTTTTGTGCTTTAATGTCCAGATTGAAAATTTCCTTAATTTTTGTTATCCATTTGTTAGAAATACTGAATGATATATTTGTTTATGCAGGTTGGGCGTTACCCTCGACATCTAATCAGCATATTTTTTCGTTTACTTCATCCTTACTACTGGCCTTCATCTTGCTGGAATTTTTTCGTGACATGTGTAACAGCACTGTTGTGCGCTTTATGGATGACTCTGTACAAAATATATGAAAGGGTTTTTGGTAGACGGACAAACCTGAGAAATAGTAGTTGATGAACTGTTGGGTTTAATCTCAACAGTTCGGTATAACTTTTTTCAATATAAAAAATAATTCCTTGTATGAAAGCCTATTTATAATATAAATTCATTAGCTTGCAAAAAGGAAGGTGATTGAGAAATATCAATGTCCTAGCAGTATATCATATGTAGATATCTTATTCTTGAAACTTTCTGAGTCTTTTTCCATTAATCAATGCTCAAACAGGAAAAGTTAAAACTTCATATTTGGAATTGCTTTCTAAATACCTGTAAGAGTTCTGGCCCTCCTTAATATAATGGTGGATAGTGGTTTATTGGTTGTGTTTCAATATGTTTACTTGTTCAGTTTTCCTTTTTCTCTTTTGTAGTACAACATTCAAAATAAAATTATCTCGCTACGTATTTCTTAAAAAATGTCTTTCTTCAAGTTGGATGTGTCTAAATGTGTAAGTTTTTAAATTACTTCTACAATTAAAAATTTCTTATATCTAAATCCAAAAAAATAATCTAATAGAATCCACTTAACAAAAACTTTCCTCACAAACTAGGGGAGAGGGGCCCATAGTGGAGCGGGGTTCAATAGTGGGGATAGAAGTAGTCTTCAGTGGGCCTCATAGTGGAGCACCTTAATAGCCAATTGCAAAACACTTTTTATCCATAAAGTACACAAATTGGCAAATCATGTGGTGCCACATCAACGCACCAATAAAACATGACTTAGTGCACCACTATCGGTCTCACCTTTTTTTTGGGCTTTTTTGGATACCTCAATAAAAATCATGCTGATGTGGCATCATATTTGATGATGTGACCCTAAAATGAAATATAGAAACACATGAGTTGCCAAATAAACTATTGTACAAAAATGGAAGTGATTTGAAATTTCCACATAAGATTTTGAGAAACCAGAAGTTAGGGTGCTCCACTATGGGACCCTCTCCCCTAAATACTTCATAAAAATATTAGATTTTTTTTAATTTAAATACAAATCAAATTTAATAAACTAAATGCTTTTTTTTTTAGGTACATAAAGGTATATTTTATATTAATATATAAAAGTTGCAATACATTTCAGTTCAGTGGGCCTAATACAGACTTTTCCCAAGCACAGAACAAAAAACCACCACTCTACTAGCCCCAATCCCAACCCACAGGGTTGCCAACGACACATCATCCCACCCTTTACATGAAATTGTGGTTGAAGCCAAGCATTACAATGCAGGGTCAGTCAAAACAATCAAAACACACCTAAAGGTGCCATGGAAATACCATGCCGCTACTATTCGCCGCCACTATGCCATCATTGAAGCCGCTACTGGTTGTCAAAAAAAAAAACCACACGCCCATAATCCTCATTCCATTAGTATCTCCTCTCGGAGGTATTCCTTGAATTGACCCTTCCAACTATCTTCTGGCGCCACCTCTAGGTACAAAAATATCTTGAGAAAGTTGACTCCTTTCCTTGCCAGCACCCTGTGCTTACAGAGCTCCACTCCCTTCACGTCTAGGAGGAAGGGGTACCTCTTCACCTGGATATTGGGAAGCAACAACTGTCGCATATCTCTCGAACATGGGATGCCAACCCCCAACTCCACCACAATAATCACCTCCTCCACCCCGCCTAGCAAGTCCGCCATCACTAGCTTCCTCATCATGAGAAGCACCTTCACCTTTGGCAGCTCTAAATCGAGGAGAGCTACAACAAAGCGAAAAGCGATGTCGACATTTGTTTGGTATCGCTCTTCCGAAATCATAAACTCCTTGCCCATGACCAATTCAACCTCTCCTAACCCCAGAGGATCCCACTCCTTAAAGACTGACTGCAGTCAGTTGTCTATTATCGTCCCCAAAAAGGCCCACAATTTGCATGATGATGTGAGGCGGATTGGAGTCTCCATTGTCGCCGAATTTCACAATCACCACCCTAGCTCACCGTCAGCAGAAGCAATGAGAAAAATGGAATGAAAAGCCTCTGTTAACACCACAATTTATTGTGTTTCGAGCATGCTAACCAGCTTGGGGAAATAAATTCATGTCACCCTTCCCAACACCTAGGACGCTCAACGCTAGCCACGCATCATCGATGACATGATGTGAGTTATGTCAACGTCCTTCGCTCACAACCCTCGTACCGCACCAACTGGTCAGTGCTCAATGGCCCACGCTGTCATGGTAGCACATGTCCCAACTTCTGCCAAGTTGCCGCAAGTAAATGTTATTCATTTTTAATTCTGAAGTGCAAAGATAAATAGAAGATAATATAATTGTGGAAAGAAAAACAATCTTTTCTTATATAGTTCATCTAGTCTAATAAAAAATTTCAATATAAACACAATCACACTATATTAACTAAATATAGCAATACGTAGTGACAAGTACTTGCCTATTTAGTATTGCAATAATTGTATTTGTTGGGTAGTCGATAAATTATTTGTAAGATACCAATTTAGAGGTAAGTCAAAGAATAGTTTGAAATAATAGATTCTTGTTGGTCATATGTATTGTAGCCACACAATGGTAAGTACTTATTTTTATAGTATTGTAATACAAGTATTTTTTGGGTAGTTGATGGATGAGTCATGATAACAATTCAAAGGTAGGCTACATAATTTGAGATCAACAAATCATTGCAAGTGGAATGTATCATGATTTTATTATGTTTATGAATATTATAATTGTTAGGGTTGACTTTGACCCCAAGTTTGATTCATAGTAGATGTAATTATGATTGACATAGTTGAAGTTGAGTTTGTTTCTCAAAATATATATTTATTAAATATTTGAGGAAATGGTTTTTTTTTCAAGAACCTTTGTAATTTGATTGGTTGATTTTGAGTTTGAATAAAGAGGGTAAAATTTTTATTGCATCCAGAAAATCACTAATATAAAGTAGTCAGGGTCCAAACCAAGCACCCAGAGAAATAACCAAGAGTCTTGAAACTAGCAAACAATCACAAAAAGAGCAGAACACTCAACAAGACCAACCAACTAAAAACCATCGTCTAACCATGTCATATGAGATTAGCCTCTCTAAATCTTGGGAATAATCCTAGGACAACTGCTTTTGGCCTTCAACCCATCAATTTCCTGCATGTTCAAGCCCATTTGGCCAAACAATCAACAACCATGTTCTACTCACGTGTGAATAAATGAAACAAACTCAAACATAAAACTTAGTCTCAAAATCTGCCTAACAACAGAGGCTAGTTGTCAATTAACCCCATCCAACTTCTGCTCAGTCAACAATTTAACAATGATTTGTGAGTCTGATTCGTAGATGATCTTGTGCCATCTAAGAGCACAAGCTCTCTCAATAGATAAAAGAATAGCCAAACCCTCCATGAAGTTATTGGTTTGTTGCTCCTTATGAATGGAAAAGAAGAATATGTTCTTACCAAAGCTATCTCTTTCAATTCCACCAATCCCAACAAATCCATGATTACCCCTTGAAGAGTCATTAGTATTGATCTTTAAAACATCCGTCGAAGGAGAGGACCAACCACCCTCTCTCTAAACCTTCTTTTTGGCATGGCGACCCCTTCGAACATAGAAAGAGTCAAGCGTCAGACCATGCAAACCCAAGTAGTCACAATCTCATCTTCCTTCTCCAAAGGAAAAGACACCACATTTAGCTTCCAAGGTCTCTTGAATCATACCAACAACTCTCTGCCAAACCCGTTGAATCATCAACTTACTTCCATGAAAAATCTTGTGATTCCTCTCAAGCCAAATCTACCAGAGGATGAAAGTGGGACCAATATTCCACACTATCTGGAGGAAAGAAACATGTGTCGGAGGCCTTCCTAGACTGCTCTAGAATTCGATTAGTGAAGAGGCATGAAGACAAGGGTGTCTATAGATACCCCACCAGAGGTGCCAAATAAGCTTAGAAAAAGGGCAGTGGAAAAACTAGTGGGACGAATCCTCTTCACAATAGCCACAGAGAACACATATTGTATTGTCCTTGAAAACCCCACATCTGAAGATTATCCCAAGTCAAGCATCTATTCTAGGCTAAAGTCCACAAGAAGCAATTACACTTAGGCCAAGAAAACTTATTCCAGACATTTTTCCACCATGAAACTTTCATCACATTGTACTTTTGAAAAATAAACTCTTGATAACCATTTAGCCACCGTGTAGACCCCCTTGGGATTTTGGGCTCCAAGCCTAAATATCCCTCTCCCTGATTGAGTTGCACTCTCTACCAGCTAGACTATTTCTTAACTCAACACAATCCTCTTTTGATCCCCTAATGGGCCACTCACTAGGGTCCTTCCATTTAGACACTTCCACTTGCCCACAAAATAGAGTAGATTTGAAATCTTCATCCCGGTCATCCCGGAACCAACCAACCTCTAGGAAATAGTGACAAATATCCTATAGATTAGGATGCTTGGTCATGATTGGGGGAAAGCCATCCCAAGAGTCATACCAAAAGAGAGCATCAGACCCCTTGTTGCAAATCCAGAACAAACAATCCTTGATCAACTTAGCTCATTTTTTAAGCGTTTCCCAAATAATGGAGCCTTTACCCAACAAAGGAAACTGAGGGACCTCTTCCATCACTACCCCTTTTAGTTATTTATTAGAGATAATCTTGGCCCATACATGATCTTGTTCATTGCACCATCTCCAATATAGCTTGGCCGATAAAGCTAAACCAGTAAGATTGGCTTGCCGCAACCCAAGGCCTCCAAACTATTTCAGCCTACAAACAGTCTCCCACTTCATAAGACTCTGCCTCAAAGATTCCAAGCTACCAACCCATAAAAATTGCCTAGTGAGAGTCCAAATCCTTAATAAAGCTTGGAGGAGCCACTTGAAGCATACACCTGGAATTGGGAAGAGCTTGCACCACTGACTTAAGAAGCAGCACCCGACCTGCAAAAGATAACCACCTATGGGTCCAATGATTCATTCTCATACAAAACTTATCTAAAATACTTTTCTAAGATCCCTTGGGGAGGGTACCAATGGAGAGAGGTATGCCAAGATAGGTCAAAGGTAGATGACCAACTTAAAATCTCATAATATGGGCAATCCATTATTAAATAAGAAAAGGAATGTTAAAGAAGAATATAGAAGATTTACCTTCATTGATCTGTTATCTTGAAGTTGCGAGGTAAATGTCCAACACCTTGTGGAAATTAGTGGGTTCTCTAACCTTAGCCACACCAAAGTGGTATCATCAACAAATTGCAAATGTGATTGAGGAGGCAAGCCATTATCCTAGTTCCACCCTTGGATTAAGCCTTGATTAACATGACTCTTAATAGCCCTTCCCAAACCCTCAACTAAGGGGATAAAAAGTAAGGAGACAAATGGTCTCCTTGACGAAGACCTTTCAACACCCCAAACAAGGTGGAAGGCTCCCCATTAACCAACACCAAGAAGGAAGTGGACGTGGTGCAACTCATCACCCACATTACTCACTCCTCAGCAAAACCAAAAGCACCAAGCACTTTTTGAAGAAAAGACCATTTGACCCTTTCATAGGCTTTTGTCATGTCCAATTTGATAAACATAGCTTTTTCTTTTGAAGCCTCCATGGAATGAATAGTTTTAGCCGCAATGACCAATCCATCCAAGATTTGCCTATCAGCGACAAAACCCCCCTCCTCTTCTAAGACAAACTTTCTAATCCACTACTTCAATATTTTTGCAATCAAATTAGATAAGATCTTATAAACCACATTATAGAGGGCTATGGGCTTGAACAAACTCGACCTATCATCCCCATCACATTTTGGAATAAGAGAAAGAAAAGTGCAGTTCATAGCCCTCAACATCTATTTGTTCCCCTAAGATTCATGCACCACATATAATAAATCTAATTTTATAATTTCTCAGAATTCCTAAAAGAATTTAGCCGGAAACCCATCAAGGCCAGGAGCTTTCCCTTTCTTCAACTGAAAAACAATTCCCCTCCAATTCGTCAAGGAAAATTAAGCTCATAAGGTGCCCATTCATTTCCATAGAAACCAAAGGAGGAATACAAGCAAGGATATGATTTTCTTCTTCTAGCACATCAAGGGAATCCTCCTTGAACAAAGGCAGAATACTAGGAAGCCTCTCTAGAAATCTCCTATAGAGAAGTTAGATGCTCCCCCCTAGAGTTCACAAGATAGGGGATCGAGTTACCATGCCTCTTGACCTTCACCGAATTAAAGTAAAAAGGAGTGCTTCTATCCCCTTCCTGTAGCCACTCAAACCGAGCCTTTTGTTTCCAATAAATCTCCTCCCAAAGCTCACACTCCTCTAGAGATTTCAAAGCCCTTAACTCTTCTTTAAGAGATTCATCTAACAGGCCATGTTCTTTAATCTCATGAGTGATAACATCCATACTAGCTTGAGCAGCGGCCTTAGCATGGAATATGTTGCCAAAGCACTGCCTATTCCACCTCTTGAGTTGTTGCTTCACAAACTACAATTGCTTGACAAAAGAGTACATCGCAGTACCAAAATCAAGTCTACCTCAGTGCCACCTCTCAGCCATAAAATCCTAAAGAAAGGGATCCCACAACCATATTAGTTAAAACTTGAAGAAGGGACTTTTAGCAACACGAGCCAATGAAACCAAAAGCTTAATTGGCCAATGATTAAATCCCTTCCAATCCAATATCTCTGACCTGGTAGTTCATGATCCTCCAATCTAGAAGCAAGAGACCAAGAATCTATCAAGCCTCTCAGAAATGCAGTCCTTATCACACCTCCTATTATTCTAGGTATATTGACCATTACTAGGTTTTATATCCACACAATTTAAGGAATACATATTTTCTCTAAGAAGAAAGACTGATGGCTCCAATGTTAGCAAAACACCTCACTTTTCCTCCAAATCAGTAATAGCATTAAAGTCGTCAGCTACAATCCAAGGATATAAAGGAGCAATACTATGAATATACCGAATATGAGAACATAGGTGAGACTTTCTATACATATCAATTGGAGCATAAATATTAGATAAAAGAACTGTCTCTTCTAATTCCAGACTTGAAGCCACCAGAGAAATAGAATACTTACTAGTGTGTGGAAAATATTAGTGTCAAAACGAGATGACAAAAACACACCAATGCAACATTAAACTAAAAAAAACTAAATATAATGAAATCAAACAGAGCTTCTTCAGAATCGTACTATTGTCCTCTTTCTTCAATGATTTGTTTGAAGTTGTTGCTCTCAAATTGTATAAGCAAAGCTTCTCATAATGGCAACCTGCGGAACGAGTATGCAAAGGGAGAGTACTTCTCTATCCTATATGCTGGTGGAGTGAAATGTTGGTATATAGATATGCACAGGGGCTGTAGATTATGCACAGGGGCTGTGGATTATGAATGCTATTGAAACTATGATATGAGGTTGATAGGCCATGATATGGAATGCTAATATACTGGGCTGTGTTATGCTAAAATCTGGAATGCTATGGATGATAGAAGGTTGTGCTATTGCAAATTGGCTATATTTTTCTCGTACAAAAGCTTCTCTCCCTTTTTTTTCAAAGGCCCTACAGTCCTTTTTATAGATTTTTACAGGCAAGAGCCTAGCTAGCAAAGATCAATGGTTGTGAGATTGTCTGGTAAATTTGAATGGTGAGAGATGGA
Source organism: Sequoia sempervirens (assembly GCA_007258455.2). Classification (NCBI taxonomy): domain Eukaryota; kingdom Viridiplantae; phylum Streptophyta; class Pinopsida; order Cupressales; family Cupressaceae; genus Sequoia; species Sequoia sempervirens. The sequence goes on along the minus strand of VDFB02086081.1, from coordinate 400,619,221 downwards.
GAGGTTGAGAGGAAGATGGAAGATGTTGGGAGGTTGGAGAGAAGAATGGAGGTTTGTCTTCAACCCACAGGAACAACTTTGCTCAGAAATAGAGAAATTTATTGATTTTCTGTTTTGAAGTTGTTTCACGGTTGTTGCAGATAATCCAAATTAAATAAATAAATTTATGTAATTTTATGTGTTATGTGGGTTGGGGGATTTAAAACATTTTTAAAATATTTGATTTTAGGACTATAGAAGACTCAATTAAATGTTTGGGATATTTAATTGCGAATATACTTTAGAAGAATTAATTAAATATTTGGAATATTTAATTGTGAATGAAATTTAGAGGATTTTTAGACAAGAAGAATATTTAATCTTTATTTGAATAAAATATTCAAGCCAAGATTATATATGATAATTAATATAAATAAATCATAATGTTTATTTAATTAATTAAGAAATAGATAAGAAAAGTGATTAAATAAACTTATTTATTTAATCGAAATGAAAGAATAAACAATATAAATAAATTATTTAAATTCGTTTATACGCAGATTGAATTCAGAGATTTAATTAAATATTAAAAATATTTAATTAATTACCAGACTATTGTGATGTGACCATTTTTAGGTGTATACATTTTGCCCCTCTTTGAAGTGATGTGTTCTACGTATTGCTTCAAAGAATTTTGAAATTTGCCCTAGATGCTGATTGTCGAATGTTGATAGGTATATGCCCCCTCGGATGATGAATCGATAAGATTTTGATTTTTGTGATTTTTTTTTTGAATTTTTAGATTTTTTGGAATTTTTTTATTTTTATGATGTTTAAGATGTCGATTCATCGTTCGAAAATGATGATGTGAAGAAATTGACGTGGAAAAATGTGAGATGAAAAATTGATGACCTAAATTGCCCCTGCAATGATAGAATGTGATAAAATGCCCCAATTTTTTCCTTTAAATAGGTTAAAAATGTCATTTTTTCATTTTAACCTAGTAAAAATCAAAATTTTTGAGCTCTGGAGTGAGAAAGATGGCACTTCCTACCCACCAGCATCGTTTTGAGCGTATCCGACGATATTAGCGGCCGACACACTATGGACCCGCGGTATGTACCCCGTTAAACTTTCAGCGTTTGAAAATTTTTCGTTTAAGGCACGTTTATCCATGGTTTGATGTGAAAATTTAGTGTTTTAATGCTTTTCCACTTTTCTGCAATGCTTTTTAGATTTTCCATAGCGCCTTTAATTCTTTAGCGCCCTTTAACCTTTTTGTAGCGCCCTTGAGGATTTTTGTAGTTCCATTGATTTCTCAGCGCCCTTTATGATTTTTCCAGCGCCCGTTACTAATATTGCAACACATGACTTTGTATTAATTGTTTGTGTATTGCAATGCCCTGATTTGATGATGTTTGTCTGTTAAATTTGTTCCCAAGGTTGTTGGAAAACAAATAGTAGCTGATAAATTTGCTTTCAAGTTAATGAAAAACAAATAGTTGTTTGATAAGTTTGCTTCTAAGGTTGTTAAAAACAAACAGGATTTTGATAAATTTGCTTTTCATGATGATGAAAAACAAATAGTTTGTTGATAAGTTTGCTTCTAAAGTTGTTAAAAACAAACAGGATTTTGATAAATTTGATATTCAGATTTGATTGATTTGTCTTGATGATTTGATATTGATTTTGCTTTGACTTGATGATTCTTCCTATTCAATAGGAGAGATTGAGCGCCTTACAGTTATAGGAGTGATTCCCAAAGACATGGAGGTTGATTCTGCAGCTTGTACAGGCAGATAGAGATGTGATCGAGGCATGCAGACTGACCTCGTTACTTGACATGCCTGAGGTACGTCTCAACAGAGCCTTATTGACAGCACTTGCGGAAAAGTGGCACAGCAACACGAACACCTTTCATTTGCCGAAAGGAGAGATTATTGTGACTCCTGAGGATGTGTATCGCATCCTGAAGATTCCAGTGATGGGTGAGATAGTGAGATTTGATGGTCGGGAGGCAAGAGGTATTGATGCCTTGAGGCGGATATTCAGAGATGATCATATTGCGGGATATTATATCTCATGGGCGGAGATGACGGATTCATATGCGCCCTTACCCTTCGTACTTGCATGCTTCATTGGAGGTGTTATGTGCCTCAACCATAGGTCAAAGGGCTTTGCAGTCGGGTGGGGTTGTGTACTTGAGAGTATGGTGATGTAGGGTACATGATATGCTTGGGGATTGTGCATGCTTGCACATTTATATGATGAGCTACACCATGTTGTGTACAGTCGAGGCTGGAGTTTAGCTGTTGGTTGTTCGCTTTTACAAATATGGGCATGGGAGCATTTTTCTGTTATGCGACCATTGACTCATGGACGATGGCCTGTCGGTTGACCGTATAGATTCAAATATACCAATGTCATTGCTCAACCGAGGTTGGGCAAACTGGATCATTGGCAGCGTCTTCTGGATGATCTCGATACAGTATGCTGGCGGCCCTATGTAGATTGTGAGGCATGGCCAGAGGATGCTAGGGAGATGCCCTATGTCTTTACCTCCAGATATCTGATTGGTCATACTCCTAGGATTATTGAGAGGTTTCTTCTTGGTCGGGTGTGGTGACAGTATGGTCGGCCTCAGGGTATGCCACATGGTTCTTCTATTTATACGTGTTGGCAACAGGAGCTTACAGTGTGGGGTCCGCAGATTGCATATGATGCAGCAATGGCAGAGTTCACCGGTTTGGGAGTACAGATGTGGGACTATAGAGTTGATATTCTTGATGGGGGGATGACTCCAGAGTATGCTTAGTATGTGTTAGAACATCCTACGCCACAATTATTTGATCCTGATGAGCCTTCTGCTCCAGTTGCGGAGCAGAGACCACATATAGGCGAACATAGGCGATAGCAAGAGGCGGCTTCAGAGAGTGATGACTCCAAGGATGATGATGATGATGAGTCGGATGGGGATAGAGATGGTAGTGATGAGGAGAGTGGAGGTGATAGTGGTGGAGGAGGTGGCAGAGGTGGCAGAGGTAGCGTCAAAGGTGGTGGCAGAGGTGGTGGTAGAGGTGGCAGAGGTAGCGGCAGAGCTTACAGGGTCAGTTAGCACAAGCGCAGGCCTTGGTTACACAGCTATAGGGATAGTTGACTACACTGACGGCTGAGAGAGATACAGCCAGACGGCAGGGTGGGCAGGCTAGGGCCCTAGCTGACAGTCTGCAGAGAGCAGCAGCAGGTGACATGATGAGAGAGCTAAGCAGAGCCACCCGGGAGGTAGAGTTCTATAGGATCAAGTACCATGATGCAGTGCCACCCGAGCAGAGAGTGAGTTATACACTATCTCGGTCTACACATAGTCGCTCTCAGGCTACCAGCAGGGGTGTATCTCAGCCATTACCTCCAGGAGGGTCATCAGTGGCAAGTGGAGCAGGTCCATCAGGTGCAGGTGGGGCAGGTCCCAGACTAGCAGCATCAGAGGATAGCACTTCGTAGTGCTTTTTGCATGATGTCTTATTGATACTCTCTTGAGACATTTGTATACATATTGATATGGTCCCATTGTTGATAATGCATATTATTTGACATCTTTGTACATTTTGACCTTCATGTTTGAGATATATGATATACAGCGATGATTCCTTATGTGATGAATGCTTCTATTTTCTATATGCATGATGTTTTACGTGATGGTTTCATGATGTTATGCTCATGATGTATATGTATGCATGATTTTTTAGATATGAAAATGCAAGTGCAATGTTATGATATTATGATTGCGGTCTATTTGATGAATGAATATGAATGTGAAATGATGGATGGTACAATTTATGAATGCCCATGAATTTTTTGATTATGATGTATGCTTTGTTTTTATGATTTTCCAATGTACATATGTATGGAAAATTTTATGATAATGCAACTATATGATGATGTTTTTTTTTTTTTGTGAATGTCAAAATGTACTCAGTCATTTTATGAAACATTTGATACTTTTCCAACTTTTGGGAAAAAAATCTATGTAATGCAAAATGCAGAATGTAACTTGAATGTAATCTATACTAACCATGCAGATTTATCTATGCAATATTGCCATTCTGAGAGCTTATTTGTGTTTTTTGTGTCATCATAGAGCTTTGAAATGTTGAAATATAATACAAGCATCAAAGGGTATGTTAGCACCAGTGATGACTTGAGTATTGCTTTCATGATTTTTGATATAGCAAGATAATACAAGCATCTAGGTATAATTGAACCGAGATGACCTGAGTATCGCTTTGCATAAACAGACAAGAGTGAACCCGTTTCCCATGCAAATTCCGAAATGTCATCAATGATACTTAGTAGAGCATGTCTCGCGACCAATTTTCATAGTACTAATGATTTCCTCGCAAACAGTAGACAAAGAAAAATCATACTCCTTCCTTGCTTTTCTAGTTCGGTACATCATCGATTTGCTCCAGAGATATGATAGAAAATCAACCAACAATTCAAATTTTGCTTAAAGTATTCCAAACATTATTTAGATTAGGATCATCCAACTTGGTTATCAACATTGATGTTTGTGTTTTGATTAACGTTATTTTTTACCATGTTGTTTGATTTCATTAGCATTGAGTAATCGTTTTGGTATTGAAGTTGATTTGATGCATCAATGTATGTTGCGTTTTGTCAATCCATCATTTGTCCGTTTGTGATGTTCTAAAAGTTCGTTGCCCCTCTCTTGTTTAGTCTGTGTTTCTGCCCCCAGTGTAAACTGTTGGCGTTAACACACTCTGGAGTGCAGGTTTGCCCAGTTTGATTTCTAGCGCAATGAGTGCTCTTCAAATCCGTTGGATGGGAAGCTCCCTGCGTTGTGCTATGGAAGTGCATGGAATGCAAAAGAAAAGTAATCTAAGTCCTATCTTTTTGTTCTCAGCTGGAAGAGGCACAAGGTTAAGAAAACCAAGAACGTTGCAGCTAAGGATTTTTTGGTTTCGCAGATCATTAACTACAACTAAGCTAACTACTTTAAATCTATCCAGTTTCCTCAAGAAAACAGAGCATGAGGAAATGGAGCAGGGATGACTATCGGACGATAAACGAGTTTAGACTCTCTACTTGAAGAGCACTCATTGCGTAGTGTACATAGCTGTCCGTACAAACCTGCACTCCAGAGGTGTTAGATTTTACGCCAACAGTTCTTTCTGGTGCCCACCGTGGGGCACGAGGCAAGAAAACTTCAAGAAAAGCTAAACGCTTTTATTTCACGGGATAGATACTCTGGCATCCGATTGCATGATCCACACAGAAGCAATGGATGATAACAACAACAATGCTGACAGGCGACGTCCACCCCCATTACCTTGGGGCAATAACATTGGACCTTTGGCTTTTGAGGTAAATCATGAGTTACCTAGAGGTTCAAGGAAGCGTTTTCCTCGGTTTCACGGCGATGGAACTCAACACCCAGAGGACCATTTTTATGCGTTCACAACGGCTTGTGTTGTCCTGCACGTAGAACATGAAGACATCGCAGTGCGTCTCTTTTTTGAGACTCTTGCAGGAAATGCTGCCGACTGGTTCAATCACCTGGCGCCAGGCAGTATCACAAGTTGGGCAACTATGAGCGAGAAGTTTTTAGCGAGATTCAAGCCCGTTGAAGACAATCATATGTTGTTTGCCCAACTCACAAATTCAAAGATGGAGCACAAAGAACACATGAGGGATTTTGTGGCAAGATTTAATCGTCTTGTTGCAAGAATTTCTTCTACATTCGATCCATCACCGGAGATTCTAATAAGCTGTTTCATAAATGCTCTTCCATCAGAGATAGCCTTCTTCGTCAAGATGGCCAAAGCAACAGAGTTGAAGAGTGCACAAGAACATGCCATTGAGTTGGAAGATAATATGATCACTTCCGGCTTGATGAAAATAGATTCTATCAGATCTCCAGTTCAGCAACCGTACCAGCCAAAGAGAGATAATCTTCAGCCACGGTTGCCAACATCTCCACCAAGATCAATAATTGAGGCTGCACACAGTGCAGTATTTTGTCCTTTTCATGACACTGATGAACATTCTGGATCTACATGTCCAGAGAACCTGAGAATGATCCAAATCATGGGATACACTGAAGCTACTCCCAGTTCTAGTTTTGTACCAACACCAAGTTCGAAGGTTGTTTTACCACAGACGGACAACTTCGATGGCGACTCCGCAACGGGATACTTTGATGAAGAACCCGTAAATCAACAAGAAGAAGAAGAATACCGTCAGTACGCTCCTCCTGTGTTTACACATGATCAACACTACAAGACACAGAAAGAAGAAGAAGAAAGGCGGAAATCAAACGAAGAGGGTGAAGAAGTGCCTTTCACTTCTAAACCCAAATCTTCACATGAGATTACTATGCCAGTTGCTCAAGAGACGTCTTCAGCAAATTTTGACATTGTAGCTTCCATGATGAAGACCAAGGTACAAATCTCCCAACTGGAATATTTTCAAGACCATCCAGAAGAATTAGATCAAATTCTCAAGGTTGCAAAGAAGCAGGCTGTGCTCAAATCATCTATTCCAGCAGAAGCAAAGCCCAAAACAGATCCTGGTAATTGTGCGACTCTGTCAGAGATAAAAGTTGAAGACCAGAACATTGCTTGTTCTGAAAAGAGACCGACAGAGGAGACAAAGTCATGGACAATACAATTCGATGGAGATTGTTCAACAACATTTTTAGAAACAGGGGAATTGATCATATCCCCTAAAGAACAGTTGAACCCAGTTGCACATTTCCTGCAATTGGAATTAACTGAAGCTGAAAAAGAGGTGCTTTTGCAAGGCCTCAAAGATGCTGAAGACATGGGAATCAAACTCCTATGTGTTAAAGGTGATGTAGATCTGATCAATGAGCCGATCAAAGGATATTATCAAGTCAGAAAAGATCACCTACGGCATTACAGAAATCGAGTTTGGAACTCGATCGATTGGTTTGAAGAAATCAACATTCCCAGGATGGACAACAATAGAACTAATACCTTCGGGGTATTAGATTTTCCATTTGTATCATATTCTGACTTTTGTCAGAGTACCTTTGCATGGATATATGAATACCTGAGAATCTTCATTCCAGAAGGATTGCCTCCTGCAATTCCCATCAGAAGAGAAGTCAAGCCTTTCAGGCAGAAACGACATTGGTGGGAGGCTCTTCCTGCTGCCATGCAGCAGACAATATTCAAAGCACTTCATCTCTTTGGGGGAGGAGTTAATATTTTGTAAGTATTTTTATGTTTTATCGTTATGTTGTTTTGTTTTTCCCCGTTCTGTGATGTTTTGTCGTGTTTTAGGTGATTTAAGTAGTCTTGTTTAGGTGATTTTTAGGTTAAGTTTTTAGGAACTTTATGTTTTAGGTGATTAGGGTAAGTCCTAACTCCATATACCCAACTTATAAAGTCACTGGTCTACGAAACACCGAGATTCTAGGGATCTCCTATGCCGTAAGTATCCGATATGGTCACCAGACGGAGCCTAATGTTGTACCCAAAACCAAAATTTTTGCTTCACTAAGGCATTTTGCTTAATTGAGTCTTATTCTTGTTAAAGTGTTGTCAAATGGTCGTTTTTGGGGTTTTCAAATATGGAGTTGGTGTCAGTACTATGTCAGTCTGTTACTGAAGAGATTTAAGAAAAATGAAAATCTGAACGAAAAACATCAAAAT
>VDFB02086081.1:399872688-399900070 GCA_007258455.2 Sequoia sempervirens | reverse complement strand
GAAGAGATATAAGTGAGATAGAGAATAGAGAGAGGGGAGATAGAGAGATGTAGAGAGGGTAGGAGGGAGGGAGAGAGATGGAGAGTAAAGGGAAGGAGGGAGAAGTAAGAGAGATAGAAGTGATAGAGAGATGTGATAGAGAGAAGTAGAGAGGGATAGAGGGAGATAGAGAAAGAATGGAGAGATAAAGAGAAGTAAAAATGGAATGAGAGAGTGAGAGAGAAAGAGGGGAGAGGGAGGGAGAGAGAGGGAGAGAGTGTGAGAGAGAGGGGGAGGGGGAGAGAGAAATAGAGGAGAGAGGGAGGGAGAGGTTAGGAGAGAGAGGTGAGATAGAGAGAGTAAAGAGGGAAGGAGAGAGAGGTGATAGAGACAAGTAGAGAGGGAAAGACAGATGTATATGTTGGATTTTGTGGTTGTGTTGCTGATATGTGGTTGTCATTGATGTCGAAACTATTGGAATTAATGTTTTTAAGGTTGTATATGTCAAGGATATTGAGAAAATTGTAATAAATGAGTTGCAGGTTGTCAGTGGTGAAGTGAAGTCTAGTATGTTGATGAGTTCAGTACGTTGATGATAAGAGATTGTGGATTAAAGGGTTTTTTGTTGAGTATATCTATTTTATCCATGTCGAGTTTCTGAGATCCACGTGAAGATTTGATCGAGTTATGAAGATTTGTATTATGACAATTTTTCTATTACTTCATTTGGTGTTCCTGAATTAAGATGACGCGGTTCCAGTAATTTCATTTGTTGTGGATGCCTCTTTGGTGATTCATGATGTTTGTGGATGTTTCTAGATCATGCTCTATCTATGTTGCATGTCTGCATTGATCTTTGTGCTCACGATTGGTGATTTTCTCTTGCATGTTCATGTTTTTCATGTTCTTGGTCAACAGGGTGTTGTAGCATGTTGTGGATCTTCAAGGAATAATTTTTGAAGATGTTTCATGTTTGAGGATTTTATTTTGGGTCCCAACTATGTTGTAGCCAACCTTGGTTGATTCGCATTGAAATTTATTTATTGTTTTGGGCCGACAATTTTCATATGTTTTATTATTTTTTTGAAGCCAACATCTAGCAATGTAATTTCTTGTTGTGGATATATAAGCAATTGTTTATCCCATTTGAAGGTGTGATTGTGTATGAGATGTGCAAATAATTTCCTAATCATTTGAAGGTAGAAGTAGAGTGTGAAGAAGTGTTCATGTGCTTAACCGAAACTGTAATCAAGCATTATCAGATACTATTTTCTCAGTTCAATTTTTTGGATGTAATCCAAATCTCTTTGCAAGACAGCGAGTCTTCCTTTTGTAATTGAGCAATGAGCTCTAGGAAGTGTGCTTGAATACATGTGCATTCCCCATTTCATTCTTTATACTTTTAATAGGGTATAATCTTGTGGACTGACCTCCACTATGGTTTTTCTCCTAACAGGGATTCCATGTAAAAAATCTTGGTGTTATGTGTGTTTCTGATGTGTTGATGATTATTGCTTTCATTGTTATTAATTAGATATGAGAATAAGGGTTAATAAGTTTAATAAGTTTTGAATTTCTATGACAACTGATTCACCCCCCCTCTTAGTTGTCTACCCTTTTGTTGCCTGTAATTTGTATTAGAGAAGGTTCCTTGGAAGAAGTTTAATAGCTTGAGGTGATTTGAGATGGTGACATACAAGAAGGATAGTCTAAGATTTGATGGAAAAAATTATTCTTTTGTGGAAGACTTGAATAGAGTGTCATTTGAGATGCATTGGGGAACCCTATTGGAGCATTACAAGTAATAGGTATGTTATTCCACAGAATGGTCCTACTACTACTACTACTAAGATTAGGGATGTTAAATACAATATTAGGGCTAAGGAGGCATTGTTGAGTGCTTTGACTAATTCTGAGATGAAAGACTACTTATGATATCTGGAAAAAGTTGGAAACTTTGTATGAAGGTGATGCTGATGTGAAGATTGCTAAGTTACAAAGTTTGAAAGGGAAATATGAAATGTTGAGAATGGGTTATGATGAGAATATTACTACTTTCATGCAAAGAGTGAACGAACTTGTGTGTGGTATCAAATGTGTTGGTGGATAGTTGGAAGAATAAGAAATTGTTGCTAAAGTGCTTAGATCCTTGCCTACCAACATACAAAGTCAAAGCTACAATTATTGAAGAGCTCCAGACTGTGACAAATGTAACCAAAGATATGTTGATTGGTAAGCTTATTGCTTTTGAGTTGAGTGAATTTGGTGATTCCCTTCCTAAGGTAGAATCTGTATTCAAGGCCACTACTTCTAGAAGAGATAAATAGAGATATGATATGGGTGAAAGTTCTTTTAGAAAGGTATTTAAGTATGAGGAAGAAATGAGACAGATTGAAGAAGAAGAAGAAAGAGAATTGGATGAGCTTGAAGCACTGATTGTCAAAAGAGAAGCCAAAGGACAAGGTAAGTATAAAATGAAGTTTCCTATTAAATGTTTTTCTTGCAATAAGATAGGCCATTTTGCATCAAGGTTTCTGGAAAGAGTTCCTAAGTCAAGACCTAACAACCCTAGATTTCAAAGAAAGTGTTATTATGCTACTAATAAAGGTGTGACAGATGATGAATCTGATAAAGGAAATGGAAGTGAGGATGAATGGTTATTTATTGCTATCAAGGAAAATGATCCAACCCCTACTAAACCTGCTAGTTGTACAAATGTGGAGAAAGCCCTAGCTGATCAAGTTGAAGAGAAAGATGAATGGGTGATTGATAGTGGATTCTCTCATCACATGATAGGTGATAAAAGTAAGTTTGCGAGCTTGGAAAAGTATGATGGTGGTGTTGTGAGATTTTTTGATGATAACGTAGGTGTGATCCATGGCAGAGGATGCATTTCTCTTGATGGTAAGCATAATATTGATGATGTCCTATGTGTGGAAGGTTTGAAGCATAATATTTTAAGTGTTGGACAAATGGTAAATAAGGGATACAATCTTCAGTTCCAAGATGGAAAGTGTAGAATATTGGGAAGTTTCAGAAATGTGATTGGATCAGGTACAAAAATAGAAGGTAATATCTTTCACCTGAGTGCTACTAGTAAAAGTTGTTTGATTGATCAAGTTGATGAAATTTGGTTGTGGCATAGGAGAATGTATCATGTAAAATTTGATAATATTGTCAAGATAAGTTTTACTAAGCCTGTGAGAGATCTTCCTAAGTTGATGAAACCTACTAATGCCATATACAAGGAATGTCAGTTAGGGAAGCAAACTAGAATTTCATTTTGGAGCAAATAGCATAGTTCAAATGAATTATTGGAGATTCTACATACTAACTTGTGTGGTCCTTCTAGAGTCAAAAAGTTTGCAAGGTTACAGGTATTTCATGTTACTCATTGATGATTATTCTAGAATGATGTGGGTTACTTTCTTAATGGAGAAATATGAAGCTCTAGAAAAGTTCAAGATCTTTAAGTCTATGGTTGAGACAAAGACAGGTCTAAATATTAAATGTTTGAGATCAGATAGAGGTGGTGAATTCACTTCTGGTGAGTTTAATTCTTTTTCTGAAGAACATGGGATAAAGAGACAATTATCTGCTTTGTGGACCCCTTGGAAAAATGAAAGGAAGAACAAGACAATTAAAGATGTTGCTAGAACTATGATGTTGGAAGGAAATATTCTTCATATCTATTGGAGAGAAGTTGTGAGTACTATTGTTTACACACTGAGTACAAATTGTAGAACCCCAATCCTAGACCTACACAAACACAAGAAATAAACACAATGTTAGATCGAATGCAAGTGAGAATCAAGATTCTGCATGAAATCCATTTAAATTGCAAAGAACAAGAAATGAGATGAAGAACATACACAAATATAAATAAAAGCTATCAAATCTTATTCAATGTAAAGAAAACTCTTGATCCCATTGGGGAGTTGGTCCCAATTTGACGTGGAAATTGGCCCTTTCCCAACTCCTATGATGCAATGTTGATGAGTGATCCACTTTGTTGAAGATTCAATTGAGCTCCATGATGAAAAATCTATATAACCTAGCTACAAAATTGATAAACTAGATGAAAATGGATATGCTTGAGGATGAAATTGAGTATAGTAGACTTGCTCAAATTATGGATGATCAAAATAAGGAGAGAAGCCTTTTATTTATACAAAGACAAGATGGAGGAATGAGAAAAATGGAGCAATGCGGGATCTTTCAACATACAATGGGAAAGTGCGACTTGTCAAGATGTGAATGGAGGAAGCTTATGCAAATTTTGATAAATGTGCACAATAAATGAAATTAGGTGGAATTTGAAAATAGTGAAATGACATGTAAGAGGGAAAAAGAATGAATTAAATGCCACTTGGCTCAATGCACAAGGACATGTAAGAGGGAATGAATGTCTTATTGGAATGACAAATCCACTTGGAGGGATTTTCAAACTTGGAGGAATATTCCCCTAAAGATGCCAAGTTGAAAGAAAATAGAGATTTAATAAATCCATTAAATATATTTTCATGTGCAAGTGGAAAAATCTAAAGAAATTTGGAGATTAAGATTAAATTAATCAAGGTTTAATTAATTTAATGAGGGATTAGGTGATGTGACCATTTGATTTAGATTTATGGGTTGATTTAAATCAAAGTTGAGAAGAAAATGATTTAGATTTAATTAAATAAAGGATTTGATTTATTTAATTAAAAAGGGATGATGTTAGATTAATTAAACAAGGTTTAATTGATTTAATTTAATAAGATGACATTGGAGATTTAATCAAATAAAATGAATTATTTAATTAAATAGAGACCAAAGGGTTAATTAAATAACTTTGATTTATTTAATTAACAAGAGAGAATGACTTAATCAGATAACCGATGATTTAGTTGAGAAGATGATTTAGGATGAAATGGTGTTAGTAATCAGGATCATGTGTGATTGGTACATTTTTTGTGTCTACATTTTGCCCCTCTTTGAAGCAAAGTACTCATTGCGTTGTTTCAAAGAATAAATTGTCTCGATCAGAAGCCAAAAAAAATTTGATTTTCAAAATTGCCCCACTACTGCCCCGGTGGACAAATTATGTTGACATATGGCCCCCACGAGAGATTGGACAAAAAATTCAACTTTTTGGTTGATCTCACGAAAAAAGAGGACAAGGTGCCCGACAAGTCCAAAAAGGCCCCGGAAGGTAAAAAACATGCCAAAACAATGCAAAACGGCCTAGGGATGGACAAAAAGAGGCTCAGGGGGTCAAAACCCTAACAGGATGGCTAAACGGGGTCAAAAAACCCTAACTTTTAGGCTTAAATAGGCCTCAAGGGGCCATTTATGATTCATTTGCACATTTAGCCTTTAGAAATTTTTATGATTTGAGCTTTGACCCCTTTGTCAGATGGAACAATGATAGCTCCCTCAACACATCTTGGATTGAGTACGCACACACTAGAGGCTACCTGGAACTGAACCACCAGTGAGTCAACTTGACCTGACCTCATTTTTTGATGTTCATGCACATTTATTAGCTTAGGAATTAGGTCTCTTAGGAGCGGTCCTATATAGCATAGTTTGAAAGACTCTTTTGGCATCACACGGCCTCAAACTACACCGCAGTCATGAATAGCGACACCGTGACGTAGTTTGGAATTAGGGTTTAAACTCCAAACTGAGTCACCTACGAAAAGTGCATCATGGCGAGCCTCTTTGCAAATTAGGGTTTAGGGATAAACTAGACTGCACCTCAAACTATGACGCCACAATGGAGTTTGAGGGCCAAAGGTTCCTAGCGGTGCAATTTGAAACTTTCAAGTTGTGCCGCACCCAAAAATAGTGACACACAATTTGCTTTGGGTACAACAAGACAAGACAAGAACATGATTTTTGATGAATTTTAACGCAGTGGCTTTCCTGATGCAGGAGGAGGTGATGATACTTCATTCATGTGAGCACAGGTCCCGGGTACTTTTCGTCATTTTGCAGGGCATGCCCGAGTGACAACAGGAGCATCTAGGGGTGATCAGACTGTGGTACATTGCTTATGCACTGCCCATGAGGACACACCTGGTTATGATGATGGCACTCACTGAGAGATGGAACAACAAGACATCCTCCTTCCACCTCCCAACAAGAGAGGTGACGGTCACACTAGAGGACATGTGGCAGATTCATAGTTTTCCCATCCATGGAGAGCGCATGATTTATGATGTGGATGCTGGGAGGGAGGCCTGCTATGACATTATGGGCCTTGATGAGCTTGTCTTCTGCAAGGGTCAGATCAATTTGGAGCATTATAGGCTCATTGTGTCACCCTTTTTCCTTGTTAGAACAACCATCATATCAGGTCTAGTTGCACCAGATCAGTGGGGCCGATACTTTAGTCCTGGATGGGGGCTTGCTTGGAAGCACATGGTTCGGAGATGAGTATGCTTTGCGTGGGGGCCAGTTTTGTTGGCCTTGCTATACATAGATCTTGATGAGTTTGAATACCTTGATGATAGAGCCATTGGGGCTAGAGTCACACCTTCATATCTGGGCCTGGGAGCACATCGTTGTGCTTCGCCCAAGAGTTGTTCCAGTTGATATGGAACTAGATGATCTAGTTTTCTAGCGATATAGAGGAGATGTCTCCTTCACACATACAAGACAACACATGATTCCTCATTCGAGGAGAGTTCTGGATGATGTGTGAGCCTCTACCTAGCGGCCATACCTTGGATGGTCCACGTGGTACGATGATGTGTAGCAGCACTTTTTTGCTCGCGAGGACAAATTGATGTAGGGTAGAGAGCACACGATGCTCGAGTTGTACCTACCAGGTAGAGTGTAGAGATAGTTCAGGGAGCTGCAGGATAGGTTGAATGATCAATATGTCACTATATTTGCACATATGATGAGTTAGAGCTCTTGGGGATGATACATACCTACACATGAGGCAGTGCAGAGTTTTACGTAGTTGGTGGCTAGGCCATGGCCATATGATCAGGGGCAGCCTGATGCAAGGACTACATAGGCATACAACGATTGGTTCAGACCACCTCTTAGACTTACAGTGCTAGGGACACCATCTACTTGTTGTAGGGCCAAAGGCAGGGGAGTAGGACGGGGCCGATGGGATGGAGACGGGGACTAAGGAGGGAGAGGACCACCACCACATTAGGTAGATCAGGACAAGGGACCCTAGGATCAACCACACCCAGATCCACAGGTGGATCAACAAAGACAAGATGTCCCCAGGAAGGATCTAGACCCGGGATGACAGGATAGGCAAGATAGGGTTCCGACACCGCCCAGAGATGGGGACCATGATTAGCCACTCGTGTAGCCTCCCCTTCAGCCAGACCCTAGGGATGGTCAGATTCCCTAGCTACAGGAACAAATATAGGTACTTACGGCTGAGAGGGATTAGTTATAAGTAGAGAAAGACTAGGAAGCTTAGCAGAGACAAGTTGTGGAGTTGCAGGCAATAGCAGAGATGGACAAATGACAAAAGACTGAGAGCATGTTTGCATCCTCCTCCCATAGCATGGTACCACTTTAATCAGACAGGGAGGCCATCCAAGAGCCCAATTATTACAAGATGCATTATTATCAGGTCATGCCTAGAGTAGCTAGAGTCCCAAACTTTTCACAGAGGACAGGCCACAGACCCATAGAGGACCATGGGGAGAGATCAGGTGGCGAGGGTAGTAGCCAGCAGGGCTAGCCCCAGTTTTGATTAGAGACAAGATTCTTTTGTGCCCCGTGGGATCAATTTTGATAGCCCAGTGGGCCCTTGTACTTTATGCATTTGATACACACTTGATCTGATTCTTTTTTACCATGACAATATATTTATTTTGATGATATATGAGATGAGATGATATTGATCCAATATGATGTGTCCTATCTAACTTTATGCTTTATGGATGGATCTTATTTCTATATGTTGTGCAATGTGATGCAGTGATGTTCTATGTTATGATGATATGATGATGATACTATATGATGCTTATGTGATGATGTAATGTGATGGTTCATGGATGCATTTATTTTTTTCAGTACCTTTTCTTATGTAATTTTTATGATGTATGCAAAATGTTATGATATGTGAATGCTTAGACTAACAAATCTATATTATGCACTTGATGGATGATAAGATGCATGTAATTTTCTTATGTATGATATGCACTTATGATGTGATGATGTATGAAATGATGCTTTATGTAATAATATATGTGTTATGATATGATGTTTATGCTATGCAAATGGATGCTTTTGATATATGATATATGATGTATATGGATTGTTTTTGAAAGAGGAAAAAATGGGTTTTACAGGGGCCCACAACCACAAAGTTTACAAAAAAATAAAATATCATCAAAGACCCCATAAATAGAGAGGTTGTATAGAGGACAACAAAATGACAAAGCCACAACCACCAAAAAAAGGCTAGCAAGGGCCACAGAGAAGACCCAAAAAGACCAAAAAAAATGCCAATAGCGACTAAACTTGGGACTTTAAAAAATTTTCTGTCTCAACTTCCATGTCGTTCATTTCCTGAACCCCCCCTCTTTAAGATCTGGACCATCTAGGTAGTAGGAGGCACTTTCCACTTAAGGTTGGCACAGGTCCTCTTCGATATTCCTTGGTCCTCATTCTTGCTTTTTTCCTTGCCCTCTTCTAGATCAACAACCAACGAGCCCTGTTGTGACTTTTCCAACTTTTCAGACATTGCATTGATGATAATGGCATCATGCCTTGCCATTCTATGGTTTTTTCCCACAATATTTTTCATATTGTTTTTTTAATTTTATATGTATATGGATTGTTACTAATGCTTACGTATATGATATGCTCATATGATTATGCAATGGATGCTTTTGATATATGTGATATGGGTTATATGGGATGATTATGCAATGTATGCAATGATATGGTTCATGAGATGCTTAGAATAACCAACCTATATTATGCAATGATGGAGATGTAATGCATGTGGTATGATTAATGCTTTCTATATGATATGATATGCATAATGTAATATGCTGATCGTTTGTGGATGCAAGATGAATGTAACAACGATAATGATTTGCAATTAACTGTCATGGTACCATGTTACCACGGAAAAGGAGATAGAAGAAAGCAAGAGATTCCAACAAGACACGATATTATGATGATGATGATGATTTTCTAAGGAGTTTGTATTTTAAAAGGGCCAATTACCTTATGTTTGATCACACACGTAGGGGCAATGCATCAAGGTATAAAGAACCAGGATGACATTGCACCTAGTGTGATGGACTTTGACTCAACAATCAGATAGGAGTATTCTTGTTCACACCTAGCATACAAAACCTATTCAAAATGCACTTCATATATTTCAAATATCTTAGACCAAAACATAGAAAAGAAAGGCTTCCTATATGGTCAACAAGAAACCTAAAACGCCCTCCCTACAAACCAAAGAAAGCATGCATGACCGAGGTTATATTACAAGAATATCCAACAAGCGCAACAAATAAAAGATCATGATCATTGCCCCATTTATTTCTCTCTAAATCCCTTCATTTGGAACATCCTCAAGAGGTCATCAAAATGAGCACAAAAAGATAAGTCAAAAGAAAAAGATAAAGTAAACAAACAAGCTAATGTTCTTAAATACCGCTAGCCAAGACTAAACTACAGTGATGCCTAATGTTGATGTCCATTGTAGGAAGAATGCATCCTAGGACATGGCGATATTAGATAATTTGATATGGAACTGATTGGATGATAGGCTATTGACATAAAGGGTTGACTAACTTGTTCCCATAGTAACCTAGACTTGAGACCTTGATGTTTTGAGTTTTCACTTTTTGAACTAGCAGACTTGTTTCTGATTATTTTACCAAAGGTTGGAGATGACGATTGATTTATTGTGAGTGATTTTTTATTGCGGGTGAAAGTGAGATGAGACAGATGGATTTTTTCAAATATTTGGATGTTTTTTATCTTTTGAAATATTTTAAGGTTGTTTTTGGTATTTTCAAGATTTTACAAATGTCTTGGTTTTTTTTATTTTCTAATTTTTTTGGGGTTTTCTGAGATTTTGACCAAAAGATTGACCTAAAGACCTATCCTAAGGGCCTCAGGGGTTGATACACAAAGACCACGTAGTTTGACTGACACAGACTCAACTATTGATGAGATATGAACAAATTGATTGCCAGTTTATTATGATAGACTCCTAAAGGACTGACCTAAGTGTCTTGGGGGATGATCAAAGATCAACCATACCTACGTTTAAGCTTAGAGATGACGTAGTTCGAGAAGATGACTCTATTTTTTGACTTTTTGATTTACTTTTTGACCTAGTTTTGGATTTTGATATGTTTTGAATGTTTTTGGATTTTGTGATTTTTTGATGTTTTTTGATTTTTTGATTTTTTGATGTTTTTGAGATTTCAAGAACATACATGAATCTGATCTGATGAGAACATGCCCCCAGCATGAAGCAATAGAGTACTCCCATAAAGTCAGGACAAATTGACCTTGAGAATGGGATGAGTAATACTAGGAGGGATCATGGCACGAACATAAGACCAAGCTATGATGTGGATACGGATGGGTGATGGATGGGGATATGGAATGTGATGGATGATGGAAGCATGATGAATGGATGATGGAGAATGAGTCATGAAGATCCTAGTGGATGGAAAGTGCTTATTTACACAAGGCACTTTTTTGCTAGGTTTTCACCAAGGTACTTGCCCAAAGTGCCACCTAAGTGGTTTTCACTAGAGGACGATTTTTTTCTCTTTACTATTTTTTTTTTATCATTTTTTCTAATTTTTTTCTTTTTTTCTTTTTTTTGTTGTCACCATGAAGCCTATTTTCCAAGTTTTCATTAAAGTAACCATTTTTTTGGACATTTTCTGATTTTTTTATTTTTTGGTTCTATACCTTGCAAGTTTAGGCATAATTTTTTTTGAGATGGGAGTTGTTCATGGGCTCCTGCAAAGGTTTCCCCTTTAGGTGTTGATAACTGATATGCCCTTGACTTATAGCTAGTTGTGATGATGAATGATCCCAACTAGTTGGGTTCAAATTTTCCTTTTCCATTTGGATTTGGGATGTTCTTCTAGTTCTCCTTTAGCACAAGTTCTCCGATTTGGAAGGTCCTCTCCTGATCTTCTTGTTATAGTTCTGATACACTTGTAGATGGTTCAAGGCCTCTATTCACCGGTCATCTAGTAGTTCCAACTCATTTAGTCTTGACACCCAATATTCTGTGTCTGTGATGACATTTTGTAGTGATATTCTCAGTGATGGGAGCTTGATCTCGATGGGTAATATGGCTTCTGATCTATAGACCAAGTAAAAGGGGGTGGCACATGTGGGTGTGTGGATGCTGGTTCGATAGGCCTAGAGGGTGGGATTTAGTTGCAGATACCAGTCATGACCTGCATCATTGACGGTTTTCTTGAGGATTTTCAAAATGGTTTTATTGGTGGCTTATACTTGGTCATTCCCTTGGGAATAATACAGGGTGGAAAAGCGATGTTGGATTTTGAATTTGTCGCATAGGTCATGGACATCCTGATTTTTGAATGGCGTCCCATTATTTGAGATAATGGCTTGTGGGACACCATAGCGGCATATTAGGTAGTTCAAGATGTACTTAGATATCTTCTTTCCAATAATGTAAGTCATGATAAACTTGTGGCCACTAGATGAGGTGGGGGTGATTTTTCCAATGAGATCGAGCCCCCACTGCGAAAAGGGCCAAGGTGTGACAATAGGATGGAGCTCTTGAGTTGGTGCATGGATGAGGTCCCCATGCTACTGACATTGTAGAAACCTTCTAACATAGTAGTGTTCTTCTCTTTCCATAGTAGGCCAATAATATCTCGTCCTTAACAATTTCTTGGCCAAGGTCATACCACTCGAGTGCAAACCAAAAATGTTGTTATGTACCTCGGTTAAGGTAGTCAATGCCTCCTCAGTGTTGAGACATCGTAACAGGGTTCCTTCTATGCTCCTATGGTAAAGGGTTTCTCCTTGGATGACAAACCGAGATGCTTTCTTGACAAAGGCTTTCTTAAGGTTTGATGTTATGTCAGCTGGGAGGACTCCTATTTTTAGATAAGTTTATATGTCATGGTACCAAGGATCACCAGGACCAATGATTTCACACACGAATTATGACTTTGGTACCTCGAATGCAAGTACGAGAAGATGCTCTACTAGGAATTCATGTTTTGGGATATTGTTAGGGATATCCAATAGGGATCCAATTGTTGCCATGGTGTCTTTTGCTCTATTGTTTTCTCTGGGTATCTTCTCAAATGTGATCTCAATGAAGGATTCCTTAAAATTTTCCACCAATTTCTTGTATGGAGTTAGCTTTTCATCTTTAGTTTGATATTGATTATTCACTTGATTGATTATTAGTTGCGAGTCCCCATAAAATTTGAGAGCCATGATATGCCACTACACTACTCTTTTGAGTCCTATGGTTAGAGCCTCATATTCTTCAATATTGTTTGTGCAGGGAAATGCCAACTTGTAGGATCTTGGTATGTAGTTTCCCTGTGGAGTGATGAAAAATACCCCAGCTTCCGATCCATGTTGTGTGTAGGAACCGTCAAAGTACAATTTCCAGTTGTCTACTATGCTCAAGTTGAAAATGGATTCATTAGGGAACTTTGAAAATAGTGGATTCTTTGAGTATATTGGTGCTTCTGCTAGTTGGTCTATGATCACTTGTCCCTTGATGGCCTTCCGCTCTACATAGTCGATGTCATATTTTGATAGGATCATGACCCACTTGGCCATCCTTCCTGTGAACACTGCCTTAGAAAGTAGGAATTTGAGTGGGTCGATTTTTGGCAATGAGTTTGATTTTGTGTGTTAACATGTAGTGTCTGAACTTCTGTGAGGCAAACACCACTGCTAGGAAATCTTTCTCGATAGAAGGAATAATTTAACTCATGCCCTACCATGGTGTGACTAATGTAGTAGATATCCCTTTCTATTATGTTTTAGCTAGGAGAGCACAGAGAGCTGTTATTGTTGCTGAAATGTAGAGGATTAGAGGATTTCTTGGGATTGGTGGCATAAGCACTGGAGGTGTGAGAAAATAATATTTTATTTTGTTAAAGGCCTTATTTCACTTTTCATCCCATTTTTAGGCTACCCCCTTGTGGAGTAGGTGAGAATATGGGATTGACTTGTTTTCTAGTTGAGCTATGAACCAACAGATGGATTGGAGCCTGCCTTGTAAGCCTCTCAACTATTTCAATGTCTTAGGTGCCTCCATCTCAAGGATTTCCTTTACCTTAGCAAGATCTATTTCAATTCCTCTCATAGACACAATGTATCCCAACAACTTCCCTGATTGTACACCGAAGACACACTTCTTTGGATTAAGGAAGACCTTGTATTCTTCCAGTCTATCAAAGATGGCACTCAATGCTACTATGTGGTCCCTTCTCTTTCTAGATTTTTCCAATATGTCATCGACATAATCTTCCACAGTCTTATGGATCATGTCATGAAAAATTAAGGTCATGGCTCTCTAATATATTTCTCCAGTGTTCTTTAGGCCAAATGACATCATGTTCCAGCAATATGTCCCCCATGGACAAGTAAAAGTTGTTTTATGTTGATCCTCTCTGGCTATCATAATTTGGTTATACCTAGAGAATCCATCCATCAGTGAAAGCATCTCATGTCCCGTGGTCATATCTACAATCATATCAATGTTGGGAAGCAGGAAGTCATCTTTGGAACATGCCTTGTTTAGGTCTCTAGAATTTGTGCATATACAGATGCCCCCATTGAGCTTTGAAACAAGAACCAAATTTGATACCCACTTTGGATAGTCGATTGGTCGTATGAACCCTGCATCAAGTAGCTTCTTCAATTCCATTTTTACTAACAAGGCTATCTATGGATGCATTTTCCTAAGCTTTTGTCTGACGAGATTTTCCTCGAGGTAAACTACTAGATGACCTAAAATATTTGGATCAAGTCTAGACATGTCGACATAACTCCATGCAAAGTTGACCTTTCTCTGCCTTAAGAAAGCAGCTAGGAGCTCATGTTCTTCTGACATCAATGATTCAGCATAAAATGTGATATGTGGAGTTTGCTTTGTTCCCAAGTTGATTGGGTTACACTTCTCAGCTAGAACCGCTGAATTTTCCTAAAGTAGAGCTTTGAGGGGAATATTGAATCCTTCATCCTCAGGCACCTCAAAGAGGTTTTCACCATTGGATACACCCTTTGTTTTTACTATTTTAAGATCAGAGAGTGCCACCGTGTGGTTTTCACTCAAAGACCTTGAGATTATTCTTAGATTTTCACTTTTGCGACTAAAGGATTCAATCATCTCCCTATAGTAGGCTTGTGTGTCCAAAATGATATAAAACCCAGCCTTGTGATCTCTGTATGGTACCACTTTTTCTGCAGTCCCATGAATTCTGAAAGCGATTCATCATTTTCAAAAGTGTCCATAATTGGCAGTCCTCGTTGGTTATAATCGATGAGTTGGGGGTAAACTAGGCTGATTTCATGGGTTTGACAGTCATTGGTCTCAAAAGACACGGTGCTAATCATGAGTAGGGAGGTATCTTAAAAAAGCATGGGAAAGTTGGTTATGGGATCTTACTCACTATATACATCTATGACTTGATCTATGTATACATGTATTTGATGAGTGAGTGTTGATTATCGAGGAGGATTTTTGACCTTTTTAACTAAGGGATTTTGGCCATGTATGGTTATACTAAGAGGATTACATATGAGGCCAATATTTTTCATTCGTGTCTCAAGAATGATGGGTATTAGAATCCCATTGTCATTTTGTCCAAGCCTCTAGTTTCTATCATAGCCCATGGTGAGGATCATTTGTAATCCTTTACTTCTATCATCCATAGGTAGATTGGCTACTGGTCTATTGTCTTGGTATAGGAGATGGGATGGGTCCTCTTCTATTATTTCTTGGCTGAGATCTCCCCAACTTTTGAAGCTGGAGGAGCCTGTTGTGAAGGTTTGGGATGAGGAAGCATCATTTGATTAAGGTTGTCCTCATGACCTGGGAGATTATGGTAACTCTCTTACCACAACTTTTTTTTTGGAATTGTATAGTGTCCACACCCATTGTCCTGGATAATGACCTTAATATCAGAGATGGTGGAGATGGTAGGTGTCTTTGTCATAGAAGTGGAGGCGAGAGTAGCTAGATCAATGTATGGAGTTGAGGGCCCTTCATCATTCTTTGGTACTTGGGGGATTTTGTAATAGTTTGCTTCTAGGATCTTGCAGTAAGAAAAGGGTTTGAGATCCCCATGGATAGTGACCTCTTGGCCTTGGTATGTGAACTTGACACATTGATGGAAGTTTGATGTCACTGCTTGCATCCCATGGATCCACAGTCACCCTAGGAGAATGTTGTAAGGCAAGTTGAGGTCGAGCATCTGACAAGTGGTTTCCATAATTGTTGGCCCTACTTGAACAAGGAGTTGGATAGTTCCCTGAGACACTCTTTATTGATCATCGTAAGCCTTGATTGTGATGCCTTTTCCTTTTTCAACGAAATCCTCTAAGATTCCCAAATTCTTTATGAGCTTGAGGGAACAGATGTTTAAACCCACACCCTCAATCCACCAAGACTCTCTTGACTTTGTTATTATGCACTAGGACCTCTAGATGGAGTGTGTGATTTTGAGATGGTTGTGTGGGAAAGTCTTGATCAGAGAATGTATGAAGATTTTGGGTAATGATGTTTCCAACCATAGCTTGGAATTGCTCAGCATTAAGATCTATGGAGATGGTGGATGAGGTTAATGCTTCTTCAAGGATCTTTTTGTGGGCTGATGATACCTTCAACAAATCCATGATGGAGATCAGAGTTGGGGTTCTTTTCAACTGATCAAGGAAATTATAGCCACTAGGAATGGGTTTTGGATTGGAGGTGGATGCCCTAGGTGGTTGGGATGGTCCAGCGATGGTGACTTTGTTGCCGTGTGTGGTGACTCCACAATCAACATTTTCTCCCTTAATGTTAATGAAGGGGACATATTCTTCAAGTGTTGCAACAACATGTTCATACATATGGTTCATATTCTTGTATTTTCCTTTTCCCTTATCATTGATTCATTTGTTATGGTCTGGCATTGGATTTGTGTATATCTTTAGGTCTTGGTTTCCTGTGGGTTGCTCCACATTTATGATCTTTTCATCAATGAGATCTCAGAGTAGGTTCTTCAACCTCATGTAACTGTTAGTGGTGTGCCCCTTGATTTTGTGAAAATCACAAAGGTGATTTTCATTGTACCACGGTAGTTTCACCAAGGGCACTTAATAATTGTCATAGGTGGGGAGTGATGATTTTTTCTGCCACTAGCCTCTTCATGATGGATTTAGCTGATTCCTCAAGGGTTGTGTACTTCTGCTTGGGGGAGTTTTTGTTTCACTGGGGTGGTCCTCTTTGATCATTCACATTGTTGATTGTTTGATTGTTTGCCTGATGAGTCATAATGTTAGTTTGATGATTGTTCTGATTGTTATTTTGGGTTTGTTGCTGGGGTGTTGGTGTGTTTTATAGAGGAGCATTGATGAAAAATTTGGCATTGACAACACCATTGTTGGTAGTGTTTCTTTTTTTGCCCATGTGCGAGGTTTGTCATTGTAGTTGGTGGATGGGCGATTTTTTTTCTATTCAGAATATGGGGGTGTCCCTCCTTGTGCAATAAGGGATCCTTCAATGTTAAGCGCCTTGGAAATCAATTGGTTGTATGTGGTGATCCCTTGCACTTTGAGATGGAAGGACAAGGTTCCTTCCAAATTGGAGATGATGGTGCAAACTTGTTGTTCTTCTAGCATGACCCATTTGCTCCTATTGGCTTTGGATCGCCATTGTTGTAGGAAAGAAGCAAATGATTCATTTTTACCTTGTTTAAGAGCTGATAGTTCCTCTAGACTAACATCCATACCGATATTGAATGCGTAATTTTTTATGAATGCATCTCCTATCTCTTGGAAATTTTTAATGCCAAGAGGGAGGTGAGAGAACCAATCCATGATGTGGCCAGCCAAAATTCTAGGAAATAGCCGCATTAGATATGTATCATCATATGCGACTTCCATGCAATGAACTTGGAATTCCTTGATGTGATCTTTAGTGTTTCCTGTCCCTTAGTATTTATCAAATTTGGGGATCTCAAAACCCTTTGGGAACGGTTTCATTACAAGACTCCTATCAAACGGATAGGGACACAAGTTGCTAGGTGTTTTTGTGTTTTTCCTTGATTGAAGATCAAGCACTTGTTGCGAGAGTAACTTGATTTGTGTTGTTACATCATTTTGTAGATCAAGGGGTGGGATGAAGGTGTTTTGCAGTGGTTCACTTGTTGGAGGGATGGGTGGATTCGTTAGTGTGTTGGTGGACGGTGCTTGCACATTTTTCTACTCCAAGTATGCTTGTACTTGTTGTATCAACAACACTTTTTATTGGTTTTGCTGTTGTTGCACTAATAGTGCCTATTGTTGAGCTTGTTGCTATTGTTGAACCAATAATGCTTGTTATTGGGATGCTTCTTGTTGCCCTTGGTATTTTTTTAGCACTTGTTGGTATGCCTATTTTTAGGCTTCTTATTGTTGTGTGAGATACTATGCTTTTGGTTGTTGAGCTTAGTATTGGGCTCAAGCTTGTGCTTTTTCCTGAGCCTGGGCTTGTGCTTTTTGGACAACTTATACAATCTGTGCAGCTTGTGTGGCTTGTGTAGCCTGAGCAGTTTGAGATGCTTGAGTGGCTTGTTATTGTTGTAATAAAGCTTGGGCTTGAGCAGCCTTTTGTGCTTGTTGTGTAGCTAATTGTGTTTGCAATTGCTGAGTAGCTAGTTATCCAACTTGTTGATTTTGGATTTGCTAAAGTGAATTTTGATAGGTAGCTTGCTGAGCAGCTTGTCACTCAATGTTATATTGGCTTGACATATTTGTTTTTGGTGGTGGAGGTGGTGGTGGGTTTGGTATGGTGTTTGTTTTCGTGATGAGAGGCACTGTTGTATTGATGATTAGGATTTGTGTAGTGGATGGTGTGATTGATATGCTTGGTCCATGAGAGACCATGTTTTGAGGTGTTTGGGGAATGGTTAATGATGTGGTGGTTGTTTGTGTTATTGGGATGGTTTCCATCTATTGTTGTGATACAATAGCAAGATCGAAGGATTTGGTATGATGCTTTGATTGAAGTTTGGGGGATTGTTTTGAATGAGTGGCGACAATGATGGTAACCCCAAACTGAGAGTTGATGTTGATATTGGTGGTAAGGGTGGAAGTAGTGGAAAATTGAGTGGCATACTTCCTTGGGGAAACGATGAATATGAAGGGTCAAAGATGCCCCCTAGTCCAAATAAGTCTCCTTCTTCTTGCGAGGTCATAGGAAGAGAGGTTTGTGTATTTAACAGGTATGTTGGTGTTGCGTGAAATTATGATGGGTCATTCGTATCATGAAAGGTGAGGGGGACATATGGATGTGATGGATTTTGGGGTACGATTGCCCCAAGATAGTGTTTGCTTCCAAATCTTGATTATTCACAAGGGGGTGTGTTTGCAGTGCATTGAGAGATGTGCTCCCTTTGTTAACAATAGGTTGAGTTGGACCAATGGATGATGCAATTTGGGGGATGGGTTGGGTGATGCTTTGGAATGGAGGTGTGGATGATATTGGGGGCACGGATAAAATTAGAGGGATGACCCCAAAAGTTTGTTCCACAACGGTGCTCACATTATAATCGAAAGGGAGTTTAGCCCCTTGTTTTGCTAATTCAAGCATGTATTGTGAGGGATGGAGCTTCATCATGATGTTGGAAATTCTATGATTCTTGGGGTTTTGGACCATTTCAATGATCTCATCTTGTGTCATCCCAAAGGAATTATTGGTGATATCCTCCACTTGACCTTCCTCTTGTGGATTTTGTGATGATGAAGGAATATTAGTTAAGGGATTGCTTGATCCAACGAGATTCATTTCAGAATTGGTTTGGCTTAGGTCACTTGAAGTTGATGTTTCTTTGTTGGTCTCCATGTTCTTGTGTTGTGATCTTGTTTGAACCATAAAATGAGGATCAAAAGAGAAGATCTAGGATGATTAAGGATCAAAGGTGTGATGGTGAAATGCGTGAAAGATGAATAATATGGATGTTTAAACTCTTAGAAGATCTTGAGGGGGGAATGCTAGACTTTTGGGACTTTTTGGATTCTTGGATTTGATCTTGACCTTGATTTGGTTTTAGATTTTTTTTATTTTTTGGATAATGAACAAATAGTTCCCAAGATGTTGGATGTTATATATGGGATAGGCTTGCTCACAAGAAGATAATTTGACTAAGTGTAGGGAGAAGGATTCATCTACTCACACTTAACCAAACAAGATGATTTGATGATAGTTTAACTAAGCATATGGAGAAGGATGCATCTATATATACCTAGCTAAACAAGATGATTTTGATGTTTTGATTCAATGATTTTGATTTGTTTCAAGGATTTTTCATTCATGGATTTTGACAAAAAAATCTAGCATAAAGGATGATTTCAAGATTTTCAAGAGTTGTTGGTGAGATGATCTTGGTTTGATGTTTGAAATATGGATGAAGTTTGAATTTGATCCTATGTGTACCTAAAAAAGACTCTTTTTTACAAGACCTCAATTTTGAAGAACATGATTTACTCTAAACAAGGTGCTCAAATTCCTAAAAATATTTGGATTTTGATAATAATAAAACGAGTACAAATTGGGATTGTTTCTTGAAGCTCTTCTGTAAAAGTTGAAAAGAAATCTTTGTCTGAATTTGTAGAGCGTTGAGAGACGCTTTTGATGATCTTTTGGACTAAGAGCTTTTGACTTTGGTTTTTGGATCTTGATCTTGCATGAAATCATTTGAGACACATGTGTGAGGTTCAATTGTTCTTAGCTTTGCTTAGTGACTTCTTTTTACCACAAACAATTCTTGATTAGGTCTTTGAGCTAGATGTCTAATGTCTTAACTTATTTTTATCCCACAAAGTATATTATGTGGAAATTCAATGAAATCAAGGAAAAATTTACCTATTATTGACTTTAGCAAGCAAATTGAGATATAAATCCAATTGTTTAGAAGCCTCTAGAGATAGAATCCATAGTGAAAGCAATAACACTTAAATTTTATCAAATATATTTGCTTCCTAAAGGGTTTGACATTTGATGAAAATGTTGAATGTTTGTTTTTCCAATGTTTACAATCAAGAAAAGTGTTTTTTTTCCAAGAACATGCACAACCCTATGGCTATGAAAGACTATATTTGTTGAATCCCCACTTGGACAAGTCTAGCTATGCCTACTTTTAGCAAATGGTTAGATGCTTGACCACATAGGCTCCCCCTTATAGTGCACTTGATTCTTGAGTCATCCAAGCATCAGTACCTATGAATCTCCCATGGTATACTTTCCATTTCTACTAAAAATCATAAAAGTGTGGGGCGGCTTCAGAATGACCGTTCTTGCACCAACAAATAGATCAAGGATTTTGGCCTTTTCTAAACAAGGGTTTTAATGTGGGAATTCCATTCGTGGGGGACCATCCATGTGGCAAGAGACCATTGTTGCCCTTCTCATTGGAATAATCCTCATTATACTTTCGTTTCAACAAGTACTCACACTTATATACTAGTTGGAAGTCACTTGGCTTTAGCGTGTTGTTGGTTAGGTCATTCCCTTGGGTGATTAATTTTTCCCACAAGGAAGTCCCTCTAAGATAAACAAAAGTGAGCAAACATATCCGTAGTTTGATCGATATTTGTTGAGGAACAAAGAGAGAACACACACAATATGTCCCACTCACACTCGCAAGATTTGTTCAATTTTTAATCCCAAATGAAATGTGGAGGCAATCACTTTACCGAACTTAAGATCACCAAAAAGCATTTTGATTCTCAAGATCGTCATGAGGCGTGAGAGAAGCGCATATGTCTTTTTTATGGTATTATTTTGGGTAAATGATTACGAGACAAAGAAGCACATGTTCATTTTATCCTTTCAAAGCAAGAGTGACTTATTTTTAAGCACTAAAGGAAGTGTGAAATTTTTA
The DNA here is from genome assembly GCA_007258455.2 of Sequoia sempervirens. Lineage (NCBI taxonomy): Eukaryota > Viridiplantae > Streptophyta > Pinopsida > Cupressales > Cupressaceae > Sequoia > Sequoia sempervirens. The sequence goes on along the minus strand of VDFB02086081.1, from coordinate 399,878,999 downwards.
TTGTTCAATTGTTAACCTTTAAACAAAGTCTAGTGGATTTGTCTAAGGTTCTTTTTAACCCCTTTTTTGTAAAAATGAAAGATTTTTGTAGTGTTCTTTTTAGAGCCCAAAAGAAATTTATTGTATCCTAAGAGCATGAAAGATAACAAATCCTTATGAGAAATATTATGAACTCTCCAAAAGTGTTAAGAAAACACTAAATTGTTCAAAAACACTTGATGTAATGAGAGAAAGATGGCATAATGCCACTTTCAACCTTGTTTTCCTCCTTCACCTTGATTAGACCAACCTACAAAAACTGATTAGAACTACAAAAAAGAGGTTAGAAAAACTAGTTAGCAACCTAAAATAACCAGAATAAAAAGGTACATGTTGAAATTGAGTTAACTTGAAATTTTTACTTCACTCTAGCAGCGCAGTCTGCATAGGTGGCACAATTTGAGGAAGTCAGTGATGTTGTATAGCATCGCTAGGTCTATAAGTAGTGATCTACAGTAGACTAGAGAGTTTGATTGTGACAGAGTTTTACTTAGCAACGTTGTTTGGAGTTTGAGGATTTCAGCGACCGAAAACTGACCCAGCGACAGAGTTAAGAAATTTGAATTATGGGTGGGAAAGACTAAGCAGCATGGTTTTCAATTTGAAGCATCGTTATATGGTATTGTTGAACTGGTAGCGAAATGGTATGGCACCGCAGGACTAATAGCAGCACAGTTCCCTGTAGACACCAAAAAAATAGAGAAAAGTATGAAATTTTGTTAAAAAAAGTGATTAGAACTTGAGATTTTCCCTCCTTCTAGCGCCAAATGTAGAACCCCAATCCTAGACTTGCAAAAAAACAAGAAATAAACATAATGTTAGATTGAATACAAGTGAGAATCAAGATTCCCCATAAAATCCATTTAGATTGCAAAGAATAAGAAATGAGATGAACATAAGCAAATATAAATAAAAGCTATCAAATATTGTTCAATGTAAAGCAAACTCTTGATCCCATGGGGGAGTTGGTGCCAATTTGATGTGGAAATTGGCCCTTCCCCAACTCCTATGATGCAATGTTGATGAGTGATCCACTTTGTTGAAGATTCAATTGAGCTCCATGATGAAAATTCTGCATAACCTAGCTACAAACTTGATAAAATGGATGAAAATGGATATGCTTGAGGATGAAATTGAGTATAGTAGACTTGCTCAAATTGTGGATGATCAAAATAAGAAGAGAAGCCTCTTATTTATAGAAAGACAAGATGGATGAATGAGCAAAATGGAGCAATCTAGGATCATTCAACATCCAATGGGAAAGTGCCACTTTTCAAGATGTGAATGGAGGAAGCTTGAGCACATTTTGATGAATGTGCACAATAAATGAAATTAGGTGGAATTTGAAAATAGTGAAATGACATGTAAGAATGAAAAAGAATGAATTAAATGCCACTTGGCTCAATGCACAAGGACATGTAAGAGGGAATGAATGTCTTGTTGAAAGGACAAATCCACTTAGAGGGATTTTCAAACTTGGAGAAATATTCCCCTAAAGATGCCAAGTTGAAAGAAAATAGAGATTTAATAAATCCACTAAATGTATTTTCATGTGCAAGTGGCAGAATCTAAAGAAATTTGGAGATTAAGATTAAATTAATCAAGGTTTAATTAATTTAATGAGGGATTAGGTAATCTGACCATTTGATTATAGATTTATGGGTTGATTTAAATCAAAGTTGAGAAGAAAATGATTTAGATTTAATTAAATAAAGGATTTGATTTATTTAATTTAAAATGGATGATGTTAGATTAAATTAAACAAGGTTTAATTTATTTAATTTAATAAGATGACATTGGAGATTTAATCAAATAAAATGAATTATTTAATTAAATAGAGACCAGAGGGTTAATTAAATAACTTTGATTTATTTAATTAACAAAAGAGAATGACTTAATCAGATAACCAATGATTTATTTAATTAAGGGACGAAGAGTGATGATTTAGCTGAGAAGATGATTTAGGATGAAATGGTGTTAGTAATCGAGATCAAGTGTGATTAGTACATTTTCTGTGTGACCATTTGATTATAGATTTGTGGGTTGATTTAAATCAAAGTTGAGAAGAAAATGATTTAGATTTAAAATTAAATAAAGGATTTGATATATTTAATTAAAAAGGGATGATGTTAGATTAAATTAAACAAGGTTTAATTTATTTAATTTAATAATATGACATTGGAGATTTAATCGAATAAAATGAATTATTTAATTAAATAGAGACAAGAGGGTTAATTAAATAACTATGATTTATTTAATTAACAAGAGAGAATGACTTAATCGGATAACCAATGATTTATTTAATTAAGGGATGAAGAGTGATGATTTAGCTAAGAAGATGATTTAGGATAAAATGGTGTTAGTAATCGAAATGAAGTGTGATTGGTACATTTTCCGTGTCTACATAAATCAAAGGTGATACTGGTAAGACTCCTTTTGAGCTATGGTTTGGTCACAAGCCTACTGTTAGGTACTTTAAAATATTTGGGAGTAAATGCTATCTCAAAAGAGATGAAGATATAGGAAAGTTTGATGCTAGGAGTGATGAAGGAATCTTTCTTGGTTATTCTACTAATAGCAAGGCCTACTAGTGCTACAATAAGATATTAAGGAAAATGGTTGAAAGCACAAATGTCAAGGTTGATGAAGACATAGCTAGACCATCCAGAACTTGTGGATATGATTCAGATGATTAGGATGTCAGTTTAGGAAAGAAAGTTTAGACTTCAAATCAAGTTCAAATCGTTTTAGTGAATCAAGAAGATCAAGAGGAAGGAGAAACTAGTGAAAGTGAAGAAAAGAGATCACAAGAGTTCGAAGTTCAAGAACATCCTAAGACTCCAAGGTATGTGAGATTAAATCATTCAGAAGATTAGATCATAGGTGATAAGAACAAAGGTGTCCAAACTAGGAGAAAAATTGTAGAAGAATACTGTTTGATTTCAAAGACTGAGCCTAACAATGTGAATGAAGCATACAAAGATGAACATTGGGTTGAAGCAATGAAAGAAGAACTGATGCAAATTGAGAAGAATGATACATGGATTCTTTTTCCTAGACCTAAGGATAACAATGTAATTGGAACTAAATGGGTCTTTAGAAACAAATTGAATGAGCAAGGTGAAGTTGTTAGAAACAAAGCAAGACTGGTGTGTAAAGGATATTCTCAAATGGAAGGAATTGAATTTGAAGAAACTTTTTCCCCTGTTGCTAGGATTGAAGTTGTGAGACTATTTCTTGCTTATGCTACTTACAAAAACTACAAGGTTTATCAGATGGATGTCAAGTCTGCATTTCTAAATGGAAAATTGGAAGAAGAGGTGTATGTTGAGCAACTTGATGGATTTCAATTAATGGATCAGGGAGACATGGTTTACCGATTGAAGAAAGCATTGTATGGACTTAAGCGAGCCCCTAGAGCTTGGTATGCCAGATTGGATAAGTATTTGTTGAAGCTTGGATTTAACAAAGGTACTGCTAATAGTAATCTGTATATCAAGATTGATGATGATAAAGATTTGATTATGGAAGTCTTTTTTTATGATATCATTTTTGGAGGAGATGATGGTTTTTGCATGAGGTTTGCTGATGAGATGTAGAGTGAATTTTAGATGTCTATGATTGGAGAGATGAAATTCTTTCTAGGTTGCAAATTACTCAGTTAGATAAAGGGATCTTTATATCTCAGTCTAAATATTTGAAAGAATTGTTGAAGAAGTTTGGTATGGAAGATTCAAAGCTAGTTGGTACACCCATGGTGATTGGATGTAAGTTAACAATAGATGATGATTCTCCAAAGGAAAATCAAACTAGATACAGATCAATGATTGGTAGATTAATTTATTAACTCAAACTAGGCCTGATATCATGAATGTTGTGTGTATTTTTGCAAGATTTCAAGTTGATCCTAAAGAATTTCATGTGACTGTTGTGAAGATAATTTTCAAATACTTGAAGGGAACAGTTGATTTTGGCCTGTGGTATCCTAAAGATGATGATCTTACTTTGAATGCCTTTACTAATGCTAATTGGGTAGATGTGAATGACAAGAAAAGTACTAGTGGTGGTGCATTTTTCTTGGGAAAGAAGCTAATTTCATGGTTAAGTAAGAAGCAAAATGCCATTTCTTTATCTACTACAAAGGCAGAATACATTGTTGTTGCTAACAATTGTACTCAAGTATTTTGGATGAAGTAGATGTTGAAAGATATCAAAGTTGTGAATGATGAGCCTATTGCTATATTCTATGATAATTCAAGTGCAATTAAAATTTCTAAGAATTCAGTGTTGCATTCAAAGACCAAGCATATATCTATCAAGTTTCACTTTTTGGGAGAGAAGGTGAGTGAAAAGGAAGTTAGATTGGAGTATGTGCCTACTAAGGAATAGATTGTAGATATCTTTACAAAGTTGTTGCCTAAGGATACTTTTGAGTATCGTAGAGGGAAGTTAGGGGTGATTACCCCTCCTAGTTAGAACTAAATATGCATTGCTTTGCATCAGTTCATGCATTTCATAGTCATATCTTGATCCAGATTGATGTTGTGGTGGCTACTACTCAAGGGGAGTAGTCAAATGCTCAGATATGTGGTTCAAAGCTTAGAGATCTTTGTCATTGATGTCAAAGGGGGAGAATAATAATGTGAAAAAATATGAATTATCTTAGGAGAAGAACCTTGTGGGGAGAAGATTCATGTGAAAGAATTGAGGAGAGAAGAGTCAAAACATAAGGGGGAGTAAGTGCTAAGAGATAGTTGTGTTGATGGTGTTTTTCACATCATGTGTTTCCATCAATGCCAAAGGGGGAGATTGTTGGATGTTGTGGTTGTGTTGCTAATATGTGGTTGTCAATGATGCCAACACTATTGGCGTTAATGTGTTTAAGGTTGTATATGTCAAGGATATTGAGAAAATTGTAATAAATACTTTGCAGGTTGCCAATGATGAAGTGAAGTTCAGTCTATCGGTGAGTTTAGTATGGTGATGATCAAAGTTTGTGGATTAAAGGGTTTTTTTTTTATTATATCTAATTTATCCACATCAAGTTTCCAATAAATTCTTGAAGATTTGATCAAGTTATGAAGATTTGTATTATGACAGTTTTTATGTTACTTCAGTTGATGTTACTAAATGAAGATGATGTGATTCTAGTAAGTTCAGTTGTTATGTATGCTTCTCTGGTGATTCAAGATGTTTGTGTATGTTTCTAGATCATACTCTATATGTGTTACACATCCGCATTGATCGTTGTGCTCGTGATTGGTGATTTTCTCTTGTGTGTTAGTGTTTTTCATGTTCTTGGCCGACAAGGTGTTGTAGCATGTTGTGGATCTTCAAGGAATAATTTTTGAAGGTGTTTCATGGTTGAGGATTTTATTTTGGGTCTCCACTATTTTGTGGCCAACCTTGGTTGTTTTGCATTGAAATTTATTTATTGTTTTGGGCCAACAGTTTGCATATGTTTTATTATTTTGTTGAAGTCGACATGTAGCAATGTAATTTCTTATTGTGGATATATATAAGTGATTGTTTATCCCATTTGAAGGTGTTCTTGTATATGAGATGTGTGAATAATTTCCTAATCATTCAAAGGTAGAAGCAAAGTGTGAAGAAGAATGAGTAGAGTGTGAAGAAGTGTTCATGTGCTTAACTGGAACTGTAATCAGGCATTAGTAGATGGTATTTTCTTAGTTCAATTTTCTAGATGTAATCTAAATCTCTTTTTAAGATAGTGATTCTTCCTTTTGTAATTGAGTAGCAAGCTCTAGGAAGTGTGCCTGAATGCATGTGCATTCCCCATTTCATTCTTTATACTTTTAATAGGGTATAATCTTGTGGATTGACCTCCATTGTGGTTTTTTCCCTAACAAGGTTTCCACATAAAAAATCTTGGTGTTATGTGTGTTTCCGATGTGTTGATGATTATTTATTTTATTGTTATTAATTATATCTGAGAATAAGGGTTAATAAGTTTAATAATTTTTGAATTTCTGTGACAACTGATTCTTCCCCCCTCTCAGTTGTCTACCCTTGTGTTGCCAAAAATATAGAGATTGAGAGAGGGAAGGTGGGTAGAAGGAAGGAAAAGAGAGAGAGATAGAGAGAGAGGGTGGAGATAGAGAAAATTAGAGAGGGAAGGAGGGAGGGAGGGAAAGTGAGGTGAGATAGAGAGTAGAGAGGGAGGGAGGGAGGGAGAGAGAGAGAGAGAGAGAGAGAGAGAGAGAGAGAGAGAGAGAGAGAGAGAGAGAGAGAGAGAGAGAGAGAGAGAGAGA
>VDFB02086081.1:399837255-399872588 GCA_007258455.2 Sequoia sempervirens | reverse complement strand
GAGAGGGAAGGAGAGAGAGAGGAGAGATAGAGTTGAGAGGGGAGGGAGGGATAAATAGGTAGGGAGGGAGATAGAGGTTTGTGTGAGAGAGAGAGATAGAGAGAGAGAGAGAGAGAAAGAGATAGAGAATGGTCAGATTGAAAAAATGAGTGATTGAGAGAGAAAGAGAGGGAGGGAGAGAGGGAAAAAAGGGAGAGAGATGGAGAGGAGAGAAAAAAGAAGGGAGGAGGGCAGGAGGTAGAGAGAGGAGGAGAGGATAGATAGAGAGTAGAGAGGGAAGGAGGAAGGGAGAGTTAAAGAGGGAGATAGAGGTGTGTGTGAGAGAGAGAGGGGGGGAGAGAGGGAGATAAAGTGAGAGAGAGAGGTAGGTAGAGGGAGGGAGAGGATGGATAGAGAGTAGAGAGGGAAAGAGGTAGGGAGGGAGACATGTAGGTGAGAAACATCATAAAAAGTGATGGAGGGAGATGTAGGTAAAGAGAGGGAGAGGGGAGATAAAGATAGGTAGAGATAGGAGACATAGAGAGAGGAGAGATAGAGAGAAGTAGAGAGGGGAGGGAGGGAGGCAGAGGTAGGGAGGAGATAGAGGGGTGTGTGTGAGAGAGAGAGAGAGAGAGGGGAGAGAGGGAGGAAGGGAGGGAGAGAGCAAGGGATAGGAGATATAGAGAGTAGAGAGGGAAGGAGAGAGCAAGAGAGAAAAATGATATAACTTGCTAACTACTAAAATTTGACCTCCTGATTACTGAAATTTGACATGTTGATTACTAAAATTTGGCCGTTTGAAAATTATAAGATCTTCCAAAAACTTGAATTTGCATTATAACTCCAAGAGTTTCAAAAATACTCTCAAACATCTTGAAACTATATACATGAAATATAACTTAAAGTATATGAAAGTAAATGTCCATATGTAAATGTCAACTTATACTTAAATGTTTACTTCATGTATATAGTTTCCCTAGCAGAGAAAGAGAAAAAGAAGAGTTCACAAAATGCACTACAAAAATTCATACTTCACATTTGGTGAGCACTAAATTTGGCAATAGGCAAATGGAGCACTTCATTTGGCTAGCGCCAAATTTGGCACTCATTAAATGATGAACTTCATTTGGCTGCACCAAATTTGACACTCACCAAATGATGCACTTCATTTGGCGAGCGCCAAATTTCACACTTGCCAAATGATGCACTTCATTTGACAAGCGCCAAATTTGGCGCTTGCCAAATTATGCACTTCATTTGTCGAGCACCAAATTTGGTTCTCACCAAATGATTTGCATTTTGAAATACCAAGCCTTAGGCTCGGTCATCCAAGCCATTTGGCAAGTGCCAAATTTGGTGCTCGCCAAATGGTTATTTCGAGTAAAAAAATAATAGTGGCACTTTTTTGTGTCACAACTTGGTGCACTTACCCTTTAAAAATACGTCTTTTTTCTATCACTTATAATTAAATGTTGTCCAAATATAATGATCAAATTGAACAAATCTTGATAAAATAGAAATTTATTGTTATTAGTGGTTTGTCTTCACAAAAATTTCCTTTTCATTCTATTTATTATAATTAAATGATATCAAAATATAGTAATTAAATCTAACAAATCATAGTAAAATAAAAATATATTGTTATAAACAAATTCTCTTTTACATAATATGTGACTACCATTCTATCACTAATAATTAAATGATGTCAAAATATAATGATCAAATCTATCAAATTCTAGTAGAATAAAAAATCTATTGTTATAAATTGCTTCTCTTTTACAAATGAGTCTTTTTCATATTCTATCACTTATAATTCAATGATGTAAAAATGCAATGATCAAATCTAACAAGTCCTATTAAAATAGAAGACTATTGTTATAAATATTCTCTTTTGCAAATGTTTCTTTATTGTTCTATCATTTATAATTCAATCATGCCAAAATATATCAATCAAATCTCACAAATCCCAACAAAATAAAAATATATTGTTATAATGTTTTGTCTTTTACATATGTGACTTTTCCATTCTATGACTTATAATTGAATGAAGTCAAAATATACTTATCAAATCTAACAAATTATAGTACAAAAGAAATATATTGCTATTAATGGTTTCTCTTTTACAAATATGTATTTTTCATTCTATCATGTATAATTAAATGAGGTCAAAATATAATGATCAAAACTAACAAATCGTACTAGACTAGAAATCTATTGTTATAAATGACTTCTCTTTTACAAATGCACCTTCATCATTCTATCACTTCTAATTAAATGATGTCAAAATATAATAATCAAATCTAACAAATTTTTCTATAAAAAAAAAATATTGTTATAATCAACTTTTTTTTTGTAAATATGCATGCCATTCTATCAATTACAGTTAAATGATTTCAATATATAACAATCAAATATAACAAATCCCAATAAAATAGAAATTTAATGTTATAAACAACTCTTTTACAAATATTTTTTCACTTTATCACTCATAATTAAATGATATCAAAACATAATACTCGAATCTAACAAATATCAATAAAATAGAAATCTTTTGTCAAAAATGGCTTATGTTTCATAAATGTGTATTCACCATTCTATCATTTACAATTAAATGATGTCAAAATATAATGTTCAAACCTAACAATCCCAATAAAATATAAATCTATTGTTATAAATATATTCTCTTTTACATATGTGACTACCATTTTATCTCTTATAATTGAATGATGTAAAAATATAATGATTAAATCTATCAAATCCTCATATAATAGAAATCTATTGTTATAAATTACTTATCTTTTACAAACATGTGTTTTTTTTAATATTCTATCACTTACAATTCAATGATGTCAAAATATAATAGTCAAATCTATAAGCCCTAGTAAAATATAAATCTATTGTTATAAATGGCTTCTCTTTTGCATATGTGACTTTGACATTCTAATTCTATCGATTATAATTAAATGATATCAAAATGTAATGATCAAAACTAAAAAATCCTAGTATAATGGAAATCTATTATTATTAGTGACTTCTCTTTTAAAAATATATATTTTTTATTATTTCATGTATAATTAAATGAAATCAAAACAAAATGATCAAAACTAACAAATCTTAGTAAAATTGAAATCTAATGTTAAATAAATTACTTCTCTTTTACAAATACAATTTCATTATTCTATTACTTATAATTAAATGATGTTAAAAAGAAAGATTAAGTCTAACAATCCTGAGTAAAATAAAAAAACCTATTTTTATAAATGACTTCTCTTTTTGTTAATGTGTCTTTTTCATTCTATCACTTGTAATTACATAATTTTAAAATATAATGCTCAAATCTAACAAATCTCTATAAAATAGAAACTCGTTGTTATAAATGACTTCTCTTTCACAAGTATGTCTTTGCTCTATCAGTTAAATGATGTCAAAATATAATGATCGAATTGAACAAATCTTGATAAAATAGAAATATATTGTTATTAGTGGTTTCTCTTTGTAAATATGTCTATGTCATTCTATTGCTTATAATTGAATGATGTCAACATATAATGATCAAATATAATAAATCCATCTATTATCGTAAGTTTGATCTCTTTTATAAATATGCTTTCTTCATTCTATAAATTATAATTTAATGATCTCAAAATATAATTATTAAATCTAGCAAATCCTTGTAAAATGGAAATCTATTATTATAAACTTCTCTTTCACATATGTGACTACCATTCTATCACTTGTAATTAAATTAAGTCAAAATATAATGATCAAATAAATCAAATCCTAGAACAATAGAAAATCTATTGTTATAAATTGCTTCTCTTTTGCACGTGTGATTATCATAATTTATCACTTATAATTCAATAATTTTGAAATATACTAATCAAATCTAACACATCCTAGCATAATAGAAAAATATATTGTTATAAATTGCTTCTCTTTTACAAATGTGTCTTTGTCATATTATATCACTTAAGATTCAATGATGTTGAAATATAATGATCAAATCTAACAAGTCCTAGTAAAATAGGAAAATTTCTCTTTTACAAATGTGTTTTATCATTCTATCATTTGTATTTCAATGGCATCAAAATATATCAATCAAATCTAACAAATCCCAAGAACATATAAATCTATTATTATAAATTTTTCTCTTTTACATATGTGACTTCGCCATTCTATCACTTATAATTGAATGAAGTCAAAATATACTTATCAAATCTAACAAATCATAGTACAAAAGAATTATAATGCAATTAATGGTTTCTTAATTAAATGAAGTCAAAATATAATGATCAAAACTAATAAATCCTACTAAACTAGAACTATATTATTATAAATGACTTCTCTTTTACGAATACATCTTCATCATTCTATCACTTATAACTAAATGATGTCAAAATATAATAATTGGATCTAACAAATTTCAATAAAATAGAAGTCTATTGTTATAAACAACTTCTCTTTTGTAAATGTGTCTTTATCATTCTATCCATTATAATTAAATGATTTCAATATATAATGATCAAATATAACAATCTCAATAAAATAGAAATTTACTATTGTAAACATCTCTTTTACAAATATATCTTCACTCTATCACTTATAATATCAAAACATAATGATAAAATCTAACAAATAATTGTAAATGATTTCTCTTTACAAATATATTTTTATCATTCTATAGCATCAAAATATAACAATCAAATCGAACAATTCCATATATTATTAAAAACCGCTTCTCTTTATAAATATATTTTACCAATTACTTGTAATTAATGATATCAAAATATAATGATCAAATCTAACAAATCCCAATAAAATAGAAACTTTTTTGCTTCTACAGATAGACACCACCAACAACCCACCTATTATTAACTCACAACAAGCCTGAATCAAGTCTATCTTAACATAAATGCAATCCCCATCCATTAAAGTAGAAAACTACAGCATTATTGCATGCATGTTCTCCATTTTGGCATTATCCAGACATTTGGACAATATCCCATCACAAAAGGCCACATATTAGTACTACCATCACCTCTACTTACTGTTTCTCATCGTTACGGCCCTAGCAGATAGACTGACACGGTTGTCGGATAAACAAAAATGGTTTACATGGGCAATAAAGTACACTAGCTAGGATCTACTGACTTCTAATTTAAGTTCTATTAGGTATTACAGAAAACCCTGTAAGAACTACCCAACGAAACCAGAAAAGAAAAAACTTCATATGTTTTCTGCAATCCACGCCAAAATGATAGATTGCTTGGCCCAAAAAACTCTTAACAGGGTGACTGAAACACCCATTGCTTTTGCTTGGACCATCAAACTCTTAACAGGATGAATGAAACACCCAATGCTTTTACTCCGTTGTATATTCGCCAGAAGCTAAGCGAGAAGAGAGAGAGCACCCGCTGTCCCCTCCATAACACATGCTCGATGTTTAATGGGTTTGAACAGGCGGTGCTCTCTCTCTTCTGGTTAAGACTCTAGCGAGGCCTTCAATACATATCGATTCTCCAATGCCCACTAACTTTTCAAGGCAAGACTGCAATAATGAATATAGAAAAGAGAAAGTAATCCAAGAGAGAATGAGGGGTGGATTATTGGATCGCTTAAGCCCACTCATATATATACAACCATCCTGTGCACTGTATATGCCAATGTTTAGTTGAAAGAGACGTCCATCCCCATTTGGAAATCTTGGTTGTTCATTGCTGATGAAGGAAAAATCTTAGGGCTAAAGTCAGGATGGTCCTCATTTGTAACAATGATGGAAAAATCCACAGACTTGGTCCCCAATTCACTTGGCCAAATACCGACTAAATAGTGATAATGCGTTTTGGTTGGTCATCCACTTCTTTTCATTCTTGTCAATGCCGTCCATCATGTCACCTTCCATCTACCCGCACTTTGAATGAGTTTTCAACGATTCTTCCTTCTTTTTTCAAATCTTTGGAATAGTTCTTCGTCGGCCTATTTAAAAAATTCCTGTCCACGAGTGATATTTCAGCAAACAATTCAAATCTTCTTTACGTCCCACACAGTGTTAACATCGCTGCTTTACTGGAATAGTAGGTTATTTTGACATTTGTAGACGCTTTTGTGAAGCTGATTCAGACAGCTGAGCTGTAAACTCATGTAATCAAACAGAAATCATTAATGTAGAATGGGATTTCACCATAGTTATTTACCTCAAATAAATGTAATCACGACTTACAGTGCCCATTAAATATGACCATTCAATTGAGAGTGACCTTACCAGTAGGTAGAGACTGCTAAAACGCATTGGACTTGATTTATACCTCAAGGATAATTCCTATTAATTGCTTGATGTACACAGCACGTGAGAGACTCGTGCTTTACAATAAATATAAAATTAAGAATAGAAATTAGTAACAAATATCTTAAATATATCTATCTTAAAAAATGGCGAGAGATATCAATTTAGATCGATTCCAAAAATATTAAGTTTATTTAGGGGCTTGTCTAAGTCAAACCTCGTGTTAGTATTTTCACTTCCACAATGACAATGTCAATGATAGGAAAGATAAATGATAGAAAGGAATAATGAATCAACAAAATGCTAAAACTCACCACCCTTCAATGGCTTCCTTGAAGGACTAAAGTCATGCACATCACTTCAAAGTCTTGGATCTTGCTTGTTTGAGTGAATGAATTGCTTGGAGACCTACAACAAAGGTTGGCCTTAAAAAACAATGATAATATAAGCATAAACAAAAGCACATAAGATTTTGACATGATTTTTGGATCTTGAATTGTTGCAATAATCACTAAAATGCTACTCTTGACTTGCTCTTGACAATAATCTTTACTCAATATTTCTTGTTCTATTTCAAATGAAGCGATAACTAGGTATTTATAGGAATTTATTCAATTTTTCACAAATTAGATCCTGATAGCCAACATTTACAATTTGAATTTAAAATGTTAAAATGATGACACTAACATATTCAAATTTGGATCCTAGCAAAATAGGGGGAATTAGAAGTCCAAGGGCATCCCAATCCTGGCCCTATTTTCTAGAATTTTAGGTGTCAGGGGAAAAACATTAAATAAATGCATTTGTTCAATGCTTGAAATTTCTTAGAAATTGTTAAAAATAGGCCTCAAAAAGCATAATTTAGGAAATTAGGGAGATCAATTAGGCTCAATAATTTAGGGGAGTTAAACATGGTGTGAAATTGTCAAGGGTGACAATTTTTGATGCTACAAGAGCTTAACCTAGCACCTTTAGATTTTTTCATGATTTTTTATTTCATCCTTTAACATTGAATCAAGGGTGGATAGCGAGTGGTGGATGGCCTTCAAAGTGAAGAAAGAAAGATCACTCAAATTTATTTATAGGCCATCCACCTAAGTCATCAAAGCAGTAACATCCTCAATAGTATTCATATACTTAGAGAAAGTTTCCATTTTAGGTTCCTCCATAGGAGTGGTGTCTAGGTCCTCAAAATTAGATAGCATAGCATTAAGTTTTGAGAATAGGTTAGGTCCTTCAGTATCCACATCTGCATCCTCATCCTTCTCCTTATTTTTGTAGTTATCATCATTATCTTCCTCAATCAAGTCACTAAAAATCTCATCCATAGTGAGGTTAGGAATAGGATGACTCACGAGTCTGTGAGACCTCCAAACACTTAGGTTAGGACTATCAGCTTCCTTTAGTTAAATTTGGCACCCTTTTTCCCTCTTCCTTTTTAGTAGCCTTAGTTTTTTCCTCCTCGTCATCTTCAGAAATAGCCTCTTCAACACAGAATTTGACTAGGGGCTTTTTCTTCTTCTTGTAGACAGGGCTTTTAGGTTTAGTGCTTGCCCTTTTTCGGAACCTTTATAGGGTTATTCTTAATATCATAGAGACTTATAACAATAGTTTTTGGTTAGAGTTTTTGGGGTTTCAGAGGGCTTAGGTTGTGGGTTAGGGAGCTTGGACTCAATCTTGGGGGTTAATTTTTGGGTAGACATTTTCATTTTCCCTTTAGAGGGAGGCATTTTGGACTTCTCAAAAGGAGAGTTTGGAGGGTTCTTAGTAGGAAAATTTTCAAGTGGGGGTTCCTCAATAAGATAGGCCCTAATGGGATTTGGTGGAAAATGGACCATGTGAAAGTGATAGAGCCTAAGGAAAAGCCCTTGGGGGAGAGGGATAGGTGGCTTATCAGGATTTTTGGTCATCACATCCAAGGCTTCCTTCATTGAAGCTTCCAAAGAAGAAAGAAAATAAAAGGGGAAAATAATGGTGTCCTTATTCCTAAAATGGTTTAATTGAGGGAGTTGTTAGAAATAATAGCACTTAAAACACCCTTCCAACATAAGTTATTTCATCAATAAAAAAATACCTTATCCCAAGATTGAGGTAGCTTAGCCCTATCATAGCCTACATGTAACTTGATTGAAATTTCACCCTTATTGAAGAAAAAAATCATACTTTCCATATCTTGCACCCTTTTATGCCTTTTAAGATTTTGTCCATTACAAGAGAGTGATCCCACAAAGTTGGTTTACAATTTTTGGGAGATTTTGATTTTTGCTGAAATTACATATTTTTAGAAAATATAATGATTTAAGCCTTAAAAAATTTTATTTAAAGCATTCCAATTGAAGAGGGTTTGATCAAACTACCTTAGATCAAACCCCCTTGGATAGAACCCCGCTAGTTTTAAACCATACCTATAACAGAGTCTCCTTTACACCTATCAAAATGTTGATAAAAACCCACTTTTAATTTACCTTTTGGGGGATCAAATGAATTCATTTAAAAAAAAAAATTTGTAAGTATGTAGTCCTTATTATAAGCTTCCCAAAAAGTATAATTTTAAATAAATTTAATTTAATTATTATATTTATTTTTTATTTCTTGTGAATATAGGTTTTTCCCTGAAAATCAAGCTCTTTGTTCTGCACATGTGGAAAAATAGAAGATTGTCAAAAAAAATTTGAAAAATATGAGTGCACTAGATATTGAAGTCCTTGATCCAACAAAAAAAATTGAATTTTGATACATACAAAAAAAAATTATGTGTTATACATTCCGCCTATTTTTGAATTGTAATTGGTTTGACTTTGAAACTTGATTAAGGAAAAAATATTCAATAAAACACTATGAAACTAATTGGAAGCACTAGATATCGTAGTTATAATTTATATAATTTTGAAAAAATAGAATTTTATGCTTCATGAAAAAAAAATTATGTGTTATATAGTGAACGTCACTCCTTAAAAATGGTGTTTACTGAAAAAAACTAGTTTTCGAAGGAGATGGAAAAAGAAATGCAATCTAATTTCAAAAAAAATTTAAAAAAAAAATTAGAATCTATAGAAAAAATGTCACAAATCACTAGTTTGCATCATCTTCAAATTCCTTATGGTTTAGCTGCTATAGGTGCCTGAAAGTGAAGATTTAGTTAGAAAAAATTCAGTTCAGTGTCCAGTTTGGCCAAAATTTGTAAACTAGTATTATGGGATCACCCAAGATAAACTTGTCACTTGGGAAAATAACATTTTCACTTTAAAATATATGCCCCTCATTTTAATTTTCCTTTTATTCCAAGTACTTGCAAACTATATGGATATATTTTCATCATGATCATTGAGGTTCTCCGAGGATGGATCCAAACCACCTTCAACACAAATATGTATAAGCCACAGGTCATTTCTAAACTCATGACAAGATCTAGGCTATGTTTGCATTCTATCACCTCCCATAATGTAGGTATTTCTTGAGTGGTTGCATTGTAGACAATTATAGGAAATATCATCAATTTTGGGAGTCAGGAAAAGAAACTAGTTGGGTTTCTCAAAATGAGAAAGAGTATTTTAGAATCAAGTTTTATTATCATCAATGAAGACAACTGAAAAGTCATTAATTGATGAAACATGAATGTAATAAGGAGAATCCTTGAGTGAAGGAAAACCATCAACTTGTTTTTAAACCATGTCCTTTTTAAATCATCTTTATACAAGTTAGTAAAACCACTTGTTCCATCAATCATTTTCCAATGATCAAAGAGACTATATTTAAAGCACACCTTAGAGATATATAAATAATCTTTTTGATAATAGGTAGGTTCCAATTTCTGAGAAATCCATTCTCATACTTAAAATCCCATTTGATGATGACATGACCTATGAAAAATATATTAGCCATTACCACCTCATCATTCCAAGTCCATGTGGTCACCAGCATTACAAACTAGTTATGAGCTATCAGGAGAAGCCATAAGGTTGAATAAAAACCCTTACATTTTATTCTATCGAAATCCCTTCAGATCAAACCTAGATCTTTTTCCCATAAGCCCCTCAAATCGAAAGGGGGGATTTTAACCAATTGTTAAAACAATATATAAATATATATTCAAAAAAATTAATATTATTATAGGACCTCCTCATTAGGAATATTATTATTAAGTTTCTCTTCCAAAATAAGTCTTCTAACATTATCTAGGAGACTCTAATTGGTTTTCCAACATCTTATGGAATTCAAATTTATGCCTAGATTGGCCATAGCATCTGCCACTCTATTACCTTATTTTTATATATGGGATAAAACATCTAGACATACAAACCCAATAGAATTTTTTAGATATCATTAATAATATCACTGATATTCTAACCCACCTTCACAACATCCATGGCATGTTTGGAGTTACCTTCAATCTGTAAATTTTTTATCCGCAATGAGAGGGGAATTGTGACCCCTCATAGTATAGTTATTGCTTCATCCATGTTACAAGATTACTCCCCCAATCCCATAGTGAACCCAACAATAACCTCTTTATTAGGTTTCTTGAGAATACCACTATCCAAACCTAGGTTTCCTTTAGCAGCCCCATCGAAATTGACATTTTCCCAATCCAAAGGAGGCTCAACTTTCATTTAATATTATTGTGAGAGAACACTTTAGAGTTATCAAATATATCAGGATCCAAGTGTATCCACCATCTATTACTAACACTAGACTCTATAGCAAAAGGAGGGAACTCATAATTTTTCAGTTGCAAAGAGAAACATTTTCTGCTAATAGCCTGGAGCAAGACCCAAAAACCTCCTTACTATTCTTTTCAGAGTTTAAGAATATATTTTTATTCATTTCTTTCAAAATACTCCAACAAATATTGGGTGGAATTTATCTCCGTAAATCCTTAATTAAGGGGTGAGCATAAGGATAGGTCCAATTATCAATAAGACCCTTTAGGCTTTCATTCATGGTCTAGTTGAAGTGCAAAATTTAGTCAGGAATGAACCTAAATTTCCTCAAAGAAAGGATAGTGAAGAAGTAGGTGAGACATAGTTTCATCCTCTCTTTTGCATAAAATATACATATTAAGAATTTGAAAACCTTTTATGATCAAGATATTAAATTTTAAGATTATTAAACATACCAAATAAACCTAAAATTCCTAATCTAATAATGGAGAACAAGAGAGTGCATAAATATAAAATATAAGAAATGATATTATCATAACCTTTACACCTCCATTATCCTTCTCCATTCTAATTCTAAGTAATTCATGCACTCAGATTATAGGCATGCACTTCACAAGCCTATGACTAAGACAAAGCAAAATATCAAAGTTTATTCTCAACAACACAGTGACATATATAGTCTAGATTTTCTCTAATCCTCAAAATGATAGTGACAACATCCTTTTATAAAGAGCTAAATGTGAAATGGACGATCGAGATTAAATGATTTTTTATTTCAATCAATGGATGAAATTAGATGAGACAAGATAAGATAGAAATGACACTGGTGGAAGAATAAGGAAATTGACTAATTTTTACAAAAAATCACTTCAGTTTGAGAGGAAATTTGCATTTTCAAATAATAGAAACATTATTTAAATGCAAAAGGAAAAGAAAACTTAATGTTTTGATTAAATAGAAATTTAATTCAAAAAGTGAGAGAAAAGATAAGTCATTTAATTAAATAAAATTTAATTAACTTGTTACAGAAAAAGCTAAATGTGAATAATTAAATAATTAACACAATTATTTAATTATAGTGGAAAATGACAAATAAAATTTTAAATAAATATAAATTTATTTAATTATAGAAATCAAAGATATCAGTGACACAATTAAATAAATAAATAATTATTTAATTATTCAAAATAGGACATAAAAGGATAAAACGAATTAATTAAATAATTTAGATTATTTAATTAATAGAAGACTTTACAACATTAGATAATAACTAAATAATTAAGATTATTTAATTATCAAGGATGAAAAAAGGGTTTTAATAAAGCCATAGGCCTAGTGATAATTTTCAATGTCTACATTTGCCCCTCTTTGTTACAATGTAGTTTATCGTGTTGTGTTAAAGAAATTTAGTCAACGTGCCTCGGTGTAAGCAGGATTAGGAAGGATGCCAAGGAGGTAATAGCATGTGCCCTTGAAAGGACATGCAGGTTCAAAGGACATGAATGTGCTCTCGAAATGGATAAGAGGAAAATAGCTAAGGGGAAGAAGAAATGTTAGCATGAGAGATATGGATGCTAGCATAGAAGACAAGTGGATGTTGAGATAGTGCTAGTTGATATGATTTCAGATATATATTTTGCTATGCAAATCTTTTGAATTTAATCATTGAATTGGGCAGTAAAATGTGACAAATGGATAAAAAACACCATGGCATGATATAGACCAAGGTGTGCAAGGTCATCCATCTATAAAACAGACAATCGTAGACAAGGAATGTCCTAACTCATACTAAGGGAAAAGTTGCCCTGGTGGGTATTAGCACAAAGCTATGTCACAGTTTCAACCAACTTATCAGCACAAGTGAATTTAAGTATTTTTAACTAAAAAATAATTTTAGTCAAACATATGATCTTGTAAGATTCATTATAGCTAAGTTATATATATCCACAACTTTTCCAACTAAAATTGTTGGCTAAATACATATATTTAGCACCACTTTGAGTCCAATTTACCAAAAAAATAAAATTATTTGAAAAACTTGATGTCTCAACAACTTCTACTCATGTAAGAAAAAAAAAATTAAATATAAAAAATACCCTTTTGTAGATCCATAAGTTTAATTTTTAAAAATGTATATATTTTAATAGTTTAATTATTATTTATATTTTCCTTTTTATTTTTACTAAATGTAGGATATCAACACAAAACAATAAGTTGATTACCATGTCAAGGAAAAATAGTAAAACTTATAAGAAAAATTTGAAAAAAATATGATGCCCTCTATATCAAGATGGTATAATTTTTTTTCTATTTTAGATAAATAATTAATATGAAAGTTGACGTCGATTGGAAACAACAAAGTTTTATTACATGCGTATTTTAAAATTTATTTAAAAATATATATTTATCAAAATTAGAAATAAACATATCCATGCCCTAAGGTTTCAATTTATAAATACACACAAAAAAATTGAAGGAAAAAAAATCAAATTTACTATATAAAGATTGGCGTCTCATGTAACTTCATTTTTCAACATTTTATCACAACTAAATTATAGTGTTAATTTATAAAAAAAAAATTCAAATAATTTTTTAATTTTTTCAAAAAAATACAAACATAAAATATACTAAAAAATAAATATTTTATTAGTTTACATCATTTCAAAATTCAAAACATATATATCACTTTTTAGTGATTCAAGTTTAAAAGTTGGATCATAGTTGGTCGGTTCTTTTATAAAAGTGTGACACAGCTTTGTACTTTTACCCCCCAGTCTTTTTGTCAAGAAAAACCATAGACAACAATCAAATAAAAGATGAGTCATGAGACATCATTGATCCTGTAAATCCTTGGTGGGAAATCCTCAAGGTAGCTAGTAACATGACCAAAGCAAATCCAAAAGATAAGACAAAATAGACCAATAAGGTCAACATCCATTTAGATTTTTTCCAATAAATGTGTGCCAATGTGTTAAGGGATGAAGTGAGTGATGGATTGATCATTTTGAAAAGGCCTAGTTTTAGGAGAAGAAACATGTTGTAGAAGACATCAAGTCTAGTTTTCATCATGTAACTATCTGTATAAGGAAAATGACTTAGTTTGATAGTGACAAGGTCTGGTTTCAGGAAGAACACATCCTGTATAAGACCATTGGTTTTGATTGATTTGATTGGTTTGATTGATTTGACTTGGAGACTTGTTGGCTTGCTTTTCTTGTTGATTCAGGATTTGTATTTGAAGTTCATATGATGATGTCATGTTTGAGTTGATAGTGTCCCATTTATTTTAACTGACCCGACAAACCCTAAAAGAATGACCTAGAGGGCCTCGAGGGTTCATCGACAGATGACCTTGCCTATGTAGCAATGCATAGAGACCTAGTAGTTTGGCATGACCCTTGACTTTGTTTCAATGACAAATGATTGAATCATGATTTTATTTGACAATACCTAAAGGACTGACCTAATGTCTCGGGGGCACATCGATAGATGGCCTTGCCTACAACCAGTCACGATGGCAGTGTAGTTCAACAATGACAAAGACTAACATGACTAACTTTGACTCTATTTATGGGATTTTTTGAACTTAGTTATTTGAATGTTTTTTGTGTTTTGACATGTTTTTATTTTTTTGGATTTTGGAAGTTTTATGATTTTTGTTGTCTTTTTGGGGAATATTTGATTGTTTTTGTCTTTCTTAGAATGTTTTGATTTTTGTCTTTTTCAAATGTTTTGTTTTTTTTCTTTTTCAATTTTTTTATTTTTTTGTCTTTTTCAAATGTTTTGACCTCCAATGACAAGTGTAGAATCTAATGAAGCCAAGTGTTAGGAAATTGCCCCCAGTCAGGTATAAGACTAACCAATAGGGATGGGATGAGAAAGGGTTTATTGTGGATAGAAGATGGGGGAGAAAGGACACACGACGTCAACTGCTTGGAAGTCATGATAAAGATGACAAGGCCTTATGATGGATGTCAAATGCGAGATGATGGAAGGTAAAGGCATTATTATGGATTAGGGTGGAAGACCGAATAGAGTGACAGTAGATGATGGAGCAAAGATTGACTACACATGGCACCTGTTTTCCAAGTTTTCGCCATGGTACTTATCCAAAGTGCCACTGACATGGTTTTCACTATTGAAAAAAAAAAATTCTCTTTACAATTTTTATGATTTTTTAATTTTTTGTTGTTAACAAGATGCCTATTTGCCAGGTTTTCATCAAGGTAATGAATTCTTTTATTTATTTATTTATTTATTTGTATTTTTATGGTTTTAGCCTGGCTCTTTGAAGCTAGGTATATAACTTGCACAAGTGCAATATGTTGATAGGCTCGGACAAAGGTTCCCCTTCAGGCATGAACAACTAATAAGTGACGAAACCAAAGGATGTTGTTATGACATTTAGACCTAGCCAATTGGGCTCAAATTTGTCGAGTTTCTCATGTTCTGCCTAATTTTTTGGATTCTACATCAACACTAAGTTACCAATGTCAAAATTTCTAACCAAAACCATTTTGTTATAACTACAACAAAGAAGGTTTTGGTATGCCTATAGATGTGTCAAAGAATTTTGTCTACATTCATCAAGAAACTCTAATTCATGTAGTCAGGATATACCATGGTATTCCTCATCGTCAATGAGCCCTTTAATGGAGACCCATAGGGAGGGAACTTAAACCTCTATAGGAATGATAGCCTTTGAATCGAAGACTAGGGCGAATGGAGTGGTGTCGGTGGGTGTGTGAATTCTCGTGCGATACGCCCATAAGGTGGGGTTAAGCTGAATGTGCTAGCCATGACTAGCATCATTGATAGTCTTTTTAAGAATCTTGATTATGGTCTTATTGGATGCCTCAAATTGGTTGTTACCTTGAAGGTAATATGGTGTGGAAAATTAGTGTTGGATGTGGAATTTCTCACATAACTTACAAACATCCTAATTTTTTAAGGGACGGCCATTGTCAGCGATGATGGATTATGGGACACCATACCAGCATATGATGTAATTGAGGATGAACTTGGGGATTTTTTTATCAGTTATGTATGTTAGGGGAATGGCTTCAATCCATTTCGTGAAATATTCAGTCACAATGATAATGAATTTGTGGCCATTAGATGAGGTGGGATGAATTTTTCCTATGAGGTCGAGTCCCCAATGGGTGAAGGACCATGGTGAAGTGGTCGACTGTAAATCCTATGCAGGTGCATGGATGAGGTCACTATGTATTTGGCACTGTTGAAATTTCTTCACAAAGTGATAGGCATATTGTTCCATTGTCAACCAGTAATATCCTAGTCACATGATCTTTTTAGCTAGAGTCGGACCACTAGAATGGGATCTGCATATACCTTTGTGTAAGCTTTGCATAAGGTAGTTTGTGCTTCGTTAGTGTCGATACATATGAGTAAGGTATTGTCTAGGCCACATCTATATAGGGTATCACCGATGATGGCATAGTGAGTAGCTTTTTGGAGGAAGGCCTTGTGTTGGTTACTAGATAGGTCAGGTGGTAATGTCTAAGAATGTAAATAGTCATAAATATTTCGGTACCATGGGGAATTGGGGCCAACAAGTTCACACACCATCTCAGATTCTGGGACATCAAAGGCAGGGACCAACAACTGTCCAACTAAGAACTCGTACTGCGACATATTATTGGGAATATCCAAGAGAGATCCATTGGTGTCCATGGCATCAGCTACTTTGTTTTTAATCTGTGGGATCTGGAAAAAAGTGATATTTGTGAAATATAGTTTAAAAATATCAACCATTCTTCTGTATGGGGTCAATTTCTCATCTTTAGTGTCATTTTCATCGTTGACCTATCAGATGACCAATTTTGAATCACCAAAAACTTGCAGACTTGTAATTTTCCATTTTATAGCCATGTGCAATCCTATTAGTAAGGCCTCACATTTTGTAATGTTGTTTGTACACGGGAAGGCTATTCTAAATGATTTGGGTTTAGTATCACCTTGAGGGGTGATGAATAGTATTCTCATGCATGATCCATGACTAGTGTATGAGCCATCAAAGTATAACTTCCATTTTACACCAGTGTCTAATGCAAATATTGACTCATCCGGGAAATAAAAAATCAAAGGGTGATAAGCTTTTGTGGGTGCATTAGCAAGTTGATCTATGATAACCTATCCTTTTATTGCTTTTTGTTCCACATATTGTATGCCATACTCACTGAGTATCATGACCCACTTAGCCAACTGTCCTGTCAATGTTGCCTTCCTGAGTAGGTATTTGAGAGGATCTATCTTAGCCACCAATATTTTATGATGATTTATCATATAATGTCTTAGTTTCTGAGTGATGAAAACCATGGAGAGACAAGCACATTCAATAGGGCTATAGTTGAGTTCATACCCAACTAGTGTGTGGCTAATGTAATAGATCACATGTTCTTTGTCATCATGATCATTTTGTGCAAGTAATGACCCTAGTGCAGAAGTGGTGGCTGATATGTAAAGGATTAGGGGCTTACCATCTATTGGTGGAATCAAAATAGGAGGAATCAAGAGGTAATCTTTCATCTGTTGAAAGGGTTGATACAAGAAGTTGGTTCCACAAAAAGCTCAAAAAGTGGAAGTGTTTTTGTTGTTTTTCAAAATTTGTCACACTTAAACAGAAAATTTGAGGCACTTACACAATGAATCTTAAAAAAATTCAATAATATGAAATTTAGAATTCTGAATTTAGTTTCCAAATATGTAATTTATTCAAATACCTAGATGATAGAAATTGAATTTTGATAGGGATGTATAAAAACCACTTTTTAAAAGTATTTTTTTTAACCATACCATGCACATGTACAGACACCACTTTTTGACCCAAATAAAAGTATTTTTACATATTTAGCGCAGAAAAGATAGCTATGACATGAAGATTGATGAGGATATTTTTTGTAATTTTTTAATATTACTTTTAGTGAATTTTGTGGCCCTTAATTGCTTTTTTTTAAATCAACGTATATGGACAACATAATTAGACCTAAACTAAACATTTTTTGAATCTTTTTCTTCATTGTGTAGTGAATTTTCTGAAGATTGGTGCCATATAATTTTTTTACAAGAAAATTAACCAAAAAAAGTTATTAAAAAATAAAAAAAAGTCTGAGATTTCAAGTTTATGGACTAGTTTTCTTAGAAATTAATTAAAAAATAATAAATATATCCAATATTTAAAAAATTATGTATTTGGAAACTAGACATCATGTTCTCTAATGGGTTTTAATTTTATAGATTGATTCAAAAAAATCAACCATATTTTAAAGTTGGACATTTCTCTTAGACATATAGTTTTTAGTTGTAGGTCAAAAGGCTAAGGTAGAATTATAGCATTTCTCGGGGCCAAAGCCGGCGGCAATATTAGGTTCGGGATTCAAAATTTTAAAAATGCATACGTGTTTTTAAAAATTCTTATGCATTACAAAGCACATACGTTTTTTTAAAAACGCGTACGCATTACAAAACACATGTGTTCTTTATTTTCTTGATTATTTAAAAAATTAAATACTTTTTAGAAATACACGTACGCATTTTAAAATGCATGTGCTTTTTGTTACAAAACACGTACACATTTCTAAAAGGTATTTAATTTTTTAAATAAATGACTTGTATGTGTTATAAAACACGTACACATTTTTTAGTGCATACATATTTTTTTAGGCTTGGGTACCTATTGAGGTGCCAAGTTGACCCACGACATGCAGGTAAGATAAAAGTAAAAGTATCTGATCACCTCTCCTGAAAGAGACAATCAGTAATCAAACCGATCACCTCCCAAGGTCCTTGATGTTGGTTCACAACGTTTTGTTTCACAAAGTGGTCAATATGGCTGTAATATTCAAGGGGCCTGCTGGTTTTGAGCTTCTGGATTGTTGCAAGATCAAACATCTATCTAAACCTACTTTAACCGAGGGTTTTAAAGAAATAGAAAAAGATAGATCAAGGTTTTCAAACTAAAAATAATGTTGATTCATTCAACTAATCAGACTTGTTACCTTCCAAGGAATTCCTAAACTAGAACTGCAAAATAAAATTAACCTGTAATTGATACAAAGTTTCATTCATTCACAGTGCAAACTTTAACAATAGATTGAAAATAATCATTCAAACAAAACATAAGATAAAATTTCATTCCTTGAAATCTTTTCAAATCAAATGATTAACCCAAAATAAATACCATTCTAGAGTGCATAATATAAAGTAGGTTTAGGTCTAGCTACTCCTACTGTCAATGAAACAGATAAGTAGCATTTACAAATCTAGCAAGATCACCAGTGTACAGAAACCCATGTCTTCAAATTATCTCCATCTATGCTAAGAAAATCAGGAAGATACATCACCTTCTCCTCCTGCTGAACTGCAAAAAAATGTCTAACTTGCTAACTAATCCGCTAACTTTTTCTAACCTTTTCTCTTCTTTTCTCCTACCCTTACAAAAGAGGTGAAATGCCATATTTATAAAACCCACCAGATGTGTCGGCCCAGTTAGGGTTTACAATAAGTTAGTCATAGAACAAGTTGGCCCAGTTAGGGTTTACAATAAGTCAGTCATAGAACAAGTCGGCCCTAGAAGAATTCAAAACAAAGTCAAACATCCATTAAATGCACGGGAACCAACCAGATCGACACAGGATCTCCCACATAACTCAAACCAAAACGCATGAAGAAGAGGCAAAGCGAAACAATGAGGAAGCATGAATTTCGATGTAGCTTTGCATTAACTATTTTCCCCACTTTTCCCATACCTTGTTCCATTTCATCCTTCATCACCAAGAATGTCCTCCGCAAGCTATTCGCAAGTGGCATAGGCGAAACCCTAGTTTGCCATTTAATAGCATTAATATTATTCTTCAGCTATGCCATCGTATTGTCCCAGTCTCTCTTGTTGGATTGATATTCATTATTGATTGCACTGTAGGTCGCTGCATCATCTAGCTGGTGCCCAGTTACTGTATCCCATGATAGCCTTAGTCCTTTGTAGCAGGGTGATCATATTTGTATCTAAAACCTCGAACCAGACTGATGTCATCTTGCCCAGACCCAACCTACATTCATCAAACACCAATGTGAGAATCCAAATGTTGAAAACATTTTCATCCAAATGCTAGCTTAAAATCATGATAAAACCATTAAATTAGCCATTACACATCAACACTGAGAAGTTCGGGATTTCAAGCTAACTAGGGAAAAACAATCTGGAAAAAATTTCAAAAAATTTTGAACCAGGAGAATTCTCTCGATGAGGCACCAATATCAACAATAGATTATTAAAATGAATAAATAATGCATAATCACTGTGCAATTTACCAAATTAAAGCATGGAAACATAATAATTTATCATTAGAATCATTCATTTCACCAAATTTCCTCGTTCCACAGCGCCTCCCAGAAAATTCAAAAAAATTTCGGCCAGACTGAATTTTCGCGAAAAGGGTAAATTTTTTAAGTTTCAGCACATTCCGGGAAAACAAAGGGAAGGACAAAAAACTGGGAAAATCCGACCGGGCAAGAAAATCCCGAGGTCAACAGAAAACCCGAAAATCGACAATCCAACACAAATTCACTCAAATTGACTGAAGGTCACAAATTTGAGGACCTTGGGCACATAAATCATTTAACATGAGCCTCCTACAGATCTTCTTCAAATCCTAGGCTCAATCGAAAGCAGATCAAGACGAAATGGCGACGCCTTAGGCATGAAACCCTAGATTTTAACCATGAACGCATAGGGAAAGTCATGAAATGCCCAAACACACAGGAATTCAAACTCCAAGCAATACTATAACGCTTTAAAGCACAACAAGATTAAACATCTCGACTCAAGAGAACACAAATGATAAAGCAAAATGGCATAAAGCCCCAAAAATTGACCAAACTCGAAAACCCGACGACCAGACGGAAATCCAAAAAAAATTGACCTAGGCGGAATTTCATGAAGGCTAGAAATCTCTGAACTGTAGTGTAAAACAGGCCGAGCTGGACTTTGAGCGCAATCCGGGAAAATCTGGATGAGGCGGACAATCCCGAACTAGCTCAAAAACTCGAACAACAACATTGAAACTAGAATTTGAAAGAAATTTGGGAAAATTCGGATGGACCAGAAAATCCCGAACCAGGGTAAAAACCTGAACTTTGCCCAAAACATAAGATTTTCAATATGCAACTTGGGGAAAACACTTGGGCAAGTAAGATAAACATATTAAGCACATGCCAAGGCAAAGCAAAAACAGAGGTAAGAAGGGGAGCAAAACCTAAAAGATCCCATTTTAATCAGGACTGAAATAGGATGCGGACCTGCAAGGCACTGTGGTGGCTGGCTTCAAAGAACTGGCTGGAAAATGGTTTACGTAGGCTGAGCCGAAAGGTGCAGGCTCTTCGTTTATGGAACATGCCGACCGGTGGGTTTACGACAAACAGGACGAGGCTAATTCAGGAAGTAACAGGCATGGCTGTAAACATAAACGGTCTATCGTGTTGCCTAAAAGTTTTCCTCATCTTTGAAAAAAATTATCGTGGGTGAGAACTACATGAGTTGATTCTTGCTTGTTGTGCAATGATATCACGGGGGTAACAAATTTGCTAGTCAAGCATCCACTTAGCTCCAATGGAGATACCTCTAGTTCTCTCACAACATTTCTCTACTGCTAGTCAGGCATCCATAGCCTCGGTAGAGATACTAGAATCACCCATTCATATTGAGTTTTCATTTCTTAGATAGTTCTCTTTTCTTTTCTTTTCTTTTTTTCTTCATTTCAATTCGCTTCTCAGCCAATGGATGTCACAGCATACGTACTTGGGGTGAAACTACCATGGACCTCATAAGCAGCTTATCCCGGGAATCAGTTTTCACTCAAAACCTACAACATATGCGTCCTGAACAAATATACCATTACAAAGTGTTTACGATGATTTTGTGATAGATTCAATGGAAATTGTAGTTAGTGAAGAAGATTGCTTACTTTTACACCTTGTTCTCAATGAATTTCCTCAACTTTCTCATTGACAATGGACATAAAACAATGAATTTAGAACAAAATAATCAATCAAAAACCTAAAAATATCTAAACCAACTTCTTTCCTAGTAACCAAAGTATACTTCAGATAACAACCCCCTTACTCAATTGAATAAAATGAAGGTCCCCACAAAAAATAAAACAAAGGAACAAAAAGCAGGAAAAAAACATAAGGAAAAGACAAAACCAATAGAACAACAAACTATTTATATACATACAACCCAACAAATTACCAGACCTTTTACGACCCAAAATAATGTTTGAGAAACTATCCATTGATAGGAAATGGAACAAGTTCTCCTATTAAACTACTTAGCCGAAAAGTATTTTCTCCTAGCATTTCAGCAATTTGATAGGGACCCAACCAGAGCTTATCAAACTTTTGGTGGTCACCCTTCTTTTCATTGGCTTTATCCCACAGTAAGACAAGGTCTGACATCCTAAAAGCCTTGACTTTAGCTCTTTTGTCAAACCAACATTTGACAACAACCTAGTGCCTAAGGAATTGTTGCAAAGCATCATCTCTTTGCTCTTCTAATTTCAGCAAGCCAGCTAACCTTACTTCAATCCTATCATCATTGGAGTAAAATTCCTACATAAATTTCAGGACAGGTATTTGCAAGTGAATAGGGGACACAGGCTCTTGGCCATACACTAGCTTAAACGATGAAGTCTTCAACGTAGCCTTGATCCTAGTCCTATCTGCCCATAACGCAAATCTTAACTGGGTATGTCAGTCTCTAGGATTGTTCTCTAACATTTTTTTGATTACTCCTAGGAGATTCTTATTAGTTGATTCTACAAATCCATTTCCCTGCAGATAATAGTTTGAAGAATACTTTAAAACAATCCTATGATCATAAGCCCATGAAATTAACTCGGCAGAAGAAAAGGCAAGGCCATTGTCACATACCAGTGCAAAAGGTACCCCAAACCTGGTTGTGATGGATTTAGTGAGGAACTTGATTACTACCTTCGTTGTGCTATTCTTGCAAGGTATAGCTTCTATCCATCTCGTGTAGTAATTCATGGCAGTCAAAATGAATTTATGTCTTGCAGAAGAATTTGGGTTAATTACCCCAATAAAATCAAGTGCCCATTGGGAAAATGGCCTTACCTCATAAACAGGCTGCAATGGCATGGCTTGATGATGCTCTCTTGATGTAAAAGTTTGACATATATGACATGTCCTTACATGTTGGTGGGCATCCTTAAACACACATGGCCAATAATAACCAGATCTGAGGATCTGATGTGCTAAAGAATCTGTAGAATAATGACCCATGCCATGTTTCCCATGAAATTCAGCAATTTCATGCTTAGCTTCTTGTTGATCAAGGCATCGTAGATAAACCCCCTCAAAATTATTTTTGTATAACAATCCTCCTTTGAGCATATACTGGGATATTTTCATTCTCAGTGCTCTCCTCTAAGTTGTATTCATTCCCTCTAGGCACTGATTATTGAGCATGAAATAAATAATATCGGCATACCAAGAGTCATTAGAAAAGGATTGTGTTGTGTACTGTTGACAAGTAATGTTCTTACCAGCATCCACCATTTCTTTAGACAAGCCTTGACCTCGGACAAGTTTCATAGGGTGAATCTCTAGATCAAACTCCTACAAAATAGCCATCCATTTCCCCCTTCATTCTCCCAACTCACTTTGCATAAGTAGAGACTTCACAACAACATCAGGAACCACAACAATGATTTGACTTCGAAGGATATAATGCCTAAACTTCTTGACGGCTCTAACCAACGCAAAGCTTGTTTCTCAAGAGGTGGGTACTTGACTTCAGCATTCTTAAATGGAGAGCTCATGAAGGAAATTGGCCTTTCATCCCCCTCCTCTCTTTGTTGTGTCAGGATAGTTGCACATAAGTGTTCAGAAGCAAAAGAATAAATATAAAATGGCTTCAAGTAGTCAAGACTGGTGAGGACTGGTGCTTCTGAAATGGATTGCTTAACTTGAGAAAAAGTAGCCTTTTCCTCATTACTCCATTCTATTCTAGCATCTTTCTTCATCATTTCATTCAAAGGTTTAACAATTTCTGCAAAACTTGTGATAAACTTCCTCACAAAGTTGATCTTTCTGAAGAAAGATCTCATCTCCTTCTTACTTCCTGGCATGGTTAACTTCAGAATAGACTCAACTCTGTCTGGATCTATCGATATCGCTCTTTCCGAGATTATATGTCCTAGAAGTTTCCCTTTAGAAACCCCAAACACACACTTTTTAGGATTCAAAGAAACACCATATTGGATACATCTTTCAAGAACTTTAGCCAAGTCTGCAGCATGGTTTCATCTATCTTTAGAGAATACTGTCAGGTCATCCATATAAATGATGATGCACTTACCAATCAAATCTTTGAATGCTACGTCTATTGCACGCTAAAAGGTTTCTCTAGCGTTTATCAAACCAAATGGCATCCTCCTGTAAGCAAATGTTCCCCACTTAGTAGTGAAGGATTTCTTCATTTTGTCTTCATAATTAACGATCACTTGATTGCACCTAGAATAACCATCCAGGAATGACATCATTTGAGACCCATTGACAGTTTGCAAGACTTCATCCAGAGAAGGGAGTGGGTAGTTGTCTTTTTCCGAAGCTCTATTCAGATTCCTGAAATCTACACATAGCCTGATCTCCCCATTCTTTTTTACGAACTGGAACCTGTAGACACTAAAAAATGTCCTAAGCCTGTGAGTGTCATTTTTCTTCATCGTCATCCTTCGATAATTGAATAATTTTAGTTATTCAATTATGTTTGATCATATTCCTCTATTAATTAAATAATTTTTAATAATTATTTAATTAATTCACTTTCTAATCTTTATTCTATCCTGATCAATTAAATAAATTAATTGTGTCACTAATTTCTCCCTCTTTTTCAATAGTTAAATAAATTATTATTTATTTAATTATTTTGTCACCTTTCATCTATAGTTAAATAATTATCATTAATTATTTATCTATTCATGGTCATTTAATTCTTCTATAGTTAAATAATTATTAAAATTATTTAACTATCTCATGCCACCTCCCCTATAAAATCATTAATCTAAATTAATTATTTAAGGACTAATTTTAAGCTCTCCATTTAATTAAATTGATAAATTTAATTAAATGCTCATTTTGTCATTTTCTCTAAATAAATAATTTATTTTTCACTTGTCCATTTTCTCCATTTTTGAATAAATAATTTAAAATAAATTATTTATGCACCTCCTAGTCAAGGAGTAACACGTCATAATCACAATGCATGGCCGATGCGGCGTGGTCAGTCGATGCTTCGTGCATATTCTTGGTGCATTAGTGGACGTGATCGCTAATCTTTTGAGACTTAATCTCAA
This sequence comes from Sequoia sempervirens, assembly GCA_007258455.2. Lineage (NCBI taxonomy): Eukaryota > Viridiplantae > Streptophyta > Pinopsida > Cupressales > Cupressaceae > Sequoia > Sequoia sempervirens. The sequence goes on along the minus strand of VDFB02086081.1, from coordinate 399,847,269 downwards.
CCATCCATTTCGTATATCTCTCTCATGCATTCTCATCCATTGATCTTGGAATCTTTCTAGAAGATTTATCTCCAATTTGTCCATTCGAATGGTTTGTCTATAAAACAACCTTCTTTCTCCATTTTCGCGATGAAATTATCTCCAACTTGCTACCATTTTAGGTTTTACCTAAGTGTTTCCAACATATCTGAGGGGCAAAGTTGCATAACAAGAAAGAGTGATAAGAAAGTCTAACCATAATGAAGAGTGATTTCTTTTATGTTTTAATGCATTTTTATTCTCTTTATTATTTGTTTTCTCTTGTTGGATGAGTTTTAATAGCTTAGAAGTGTTGGTTGTCCTTATCATGTTGTTGATTTCTAACCATCTCATTTGGTGAACCCTAAGTGAAGCAAAGATTGTGTTCTTGTTTATTTTTGTTTGTTTTAGATTTAATAAGAATGCATCTGAAAATCTATCATCTTCATTTTGAGGCACAAGAAAAATAGGCATCAATCTTTTAAAATGTTTCTGGGTTTTAGGCCTCGTTCTCAGCTTTTGGAACATTAAATTATTTGAAAATTTTGTTAAAATTTGGCCGAAGTTATGGTCATTTACTGATCACAACTTTTAAAGATTTAATTGTTAAAATCCGATTTTCTTTGTTTTATAATACTTTTGTTGTATAGAATTTTGCCAAAACTTTAAAGGGTCTTGAAGGTCTATGTTAGCTTTCCATAGATATATCTGATTTAAAATTTTGTTTAGTTTTTGAAAGTTATCACTATTTTTAGTTTGCTGTTTTCATTCTAGTTTTTTTTTGGTTTACTAATCTTTTGTTTGTAGTGTGTGGCTTTAGAGTGGAGCTCCCAAAAAATTGCTTCTTTTGGAGCAACAAAAAAATTGAGCTCTTAGTTTTTAGTTTTCTTTTATTTCTTTTTCTTAGTTTAGTTTAGTCTTTTTATTTTCTAATTTAGTTATTTACTAACTTTTAGTTTGGTTTTTAATCTCTTGTTCTAACTTAGTTTTTTGCAACTTTCTTGTTGGTGCAAGATATTTATGAAATTACTAATTTGTGGTTTTGCAACTCTGTTAGTCGAAGACTCATTTTCTTAAACAATGTGTTTGTGATTTCTAGTTTAGGAACACTTCTTTTGGTGCATTAAAATGAACATGTGTTTGATTCTGTCTAATTGTGCTTGAAGGTGGTAGGTGATTATGCTCTCACCTTGTGAAAACTAGGTGATCAGAAAACCAGACCCACCTTATTTTTTGTCACCTTCACGACTTAATAATCGAAGTATCCTCTCCCCTTGCACTTTCAAGCGATCCAGGGTGTAAGAGAAATGGTTATTATTTCTAGAAATGGGCCTTCCTTAAGGGAAAAAGTACTCACCTTAAGGGACGACCCAACCAGTAACAGGCTAAAGCCAAGCCACTTCCAACCGGGATATAAAATGGGTGCTTGAGGAAAGTTCAAGTACCACGAGTGCGGATGTGTCACACAGACGGAGTAGTACTCCCATAAACCCTGTTGAGCGTAACCTCTTCAAGTTGAAGTGCCACCTAATTGGTGATTAATCTCTCACCCCATGTGTGGCCACTTGAACAGATGCCCTAACTAAACACCTATTGTTTTAGAAACCAACCATTTTCAGCCATTGTTTGGTATAATGCAGGGTACAGTATCATGCCTGAAGATACTCACTACTGACTCCCTTGAGTAGAGATAGCAGTTCTTGGGAAGTGATGACTCAAGAATCTGAAGTTGGTGTGCTCGAATGACGTTAATGAGCCGTGGAGGGGAGCCAATGCCACCAAACTTCTAAGCTATCCGCTCTCGAGAAGGAAAAGTGTTTAGCACCAATTTGGGGTATATCGGTGGGCTATATCAAGTATACAAACCCTTGGCATATTAGGATTGTGCTTGTCTCATGTGAATTTGCATACACAAAAATATCGTGCTTGTCAAGTGTTTTCTAGATTTTCAAACAATATACACAACATTCACAAATTTGAACACAAACAATCGACCTCAAACAAACATCACATCTAGTAACTTGCAACACCTCAAAACATTCCCAAAACTCTCATAACCAAACATGTCTAACTGCTATCCTCCATATTCATCCATGACCTATGAACGAAACCAAAGGATTGAATATCTTAACCATCGTTTGAAAGAGCTTGAAAAACAACTTGAATCCCAACATTTGAATGAAGTGATGCAATCATCTCTCCTTAAGCCTTGCTAGCCCAAAACACATCATCCCAGTTCATCCATGATTTTCTATAAAGGCTTGTGAAACCTAAATCTGTAATGCTCAAGCACCAAATAATCTTGACATCCCTGCATAGTCATGCATCTATCTTTAAATATACATAATTCAAAATAAACATAGCCGATTTTAAGTTAACCGTCTATCAACCATCCAGTAGTCATGTCAATCTATTGGTCAAAGCATGCTAGCATGGGCTTTCCTACAAATCCAAGATCAAAGCATTTAACCACTCATCAATGATACTTAAAATTGCAGCCTTCAATCTTTGACCAAGATCCCATCTCTCAAGAACCTCATGATGATCCCTTACCTCTTTTGTTTCATTCAGATGATTCCCTTCCATCTCAAAGAGAATATCCTTCAAGTCCTCCTTCCACCTCATCTAATGAATCCATACCATCTCATGATTCCATCATATCAATGATCAAGATAGACTTTCCACAAAATATCGATTCCCTTCCTCATCAAGATCAAGATATGCCTCCATTCAGGATACCTTTCATTCCATGATGATGCTAAATCGCTTCTCATGATAAATTGCGCTTTCATATGCCGCTGGAGTGGCTGCATGCGCACAATAAGGCAAGATGCCATGCTCTACTCTTGGAGTCGGCACCGGGGGTCGAGATCAGTGGCCTTGTCCCCGTAATCCGGAATCTGTCGCATCCTGAAGATTTGCATAAGCGGTACAGTCATCACGGGTCATCGCCTGTTCTAAAACTATCCATGAACCTCTTACCTACAAAATGGGTTCTCACACTTTTATCCAAGGTGGTTTACTCGAAGATCTTGTTATTCCTTCCATATCACAACCACCTCACGATGGACTTGCATCTTGTTTCATAAACAATATATATCCTATTGGAAAAAGAATGTGTCAAAGTATGAACTACAAAGGAAAAGGATTAGGCCTTCATGAACAAGGTATCCTAGAACCCCTTTATATAAAAGAAAATCCATATTATCATGGCCTTGGCTATACACCTCATGCTCAAGACATTGGTATCCATCGTAAGTCCAGATTCCATCAAAATAAACCTAAGTATCCTAGTCCATCAAACCTTCCATCTATCTTAGGTCCTTATCCTAGTTCATCAAACCTTCCATCCATCCTTGGTCCTTATCATCCAAACCCTAGTTCATCAACCCTTCCATTCATATTAGGGCCCTACATCCCTTCATCTTTTATTTATCAAGAACAACAAAGGCACACACCCTTGATCCCCTCTCAAAATTCTACCTACATTAACCTATCCATAAGGCCTCCATATCATTCATCTCCATCCACCCATCCCATTTTTCTTGGAAGCAATTTGGGTGCCAAATGTCAAAAGCTTCCATATCAAAATCCACATGTATCAAAGGATCAACATGTCTCCTTGAAGAGCCATGCAAAAATAAAAGAAAATTTGATCCCAAGTCAAAAGAAAAATCCAAAAGGCCACAAAGGCCCATCAAGTTAAAATCAAAAAATTCAAAGGCCACAGAGGCCCATAAATCAAGAAGAAAAATTTCAAAGGCCACAAAGACCCATTTTTTCCTCCATCACTCCACCACCCTTCAAGGTGTGTGCCAATGTTGATCTTTCCATCCTTTCCATCTATCCATCAACAAGCCTTCCAACCTCCTATCCATTATCCACCATTCATCCCCCATTATCCTCCTTTAATCCAAACCTTTGCATAAGTCCTTAGCTTCTTCCATCACACCATTAATATACCAACGTTTACGAGCCTAATCCTCATTACCATGGTTTGTTAGAGCACATACTAAAGGGATATTAGCTATGAAACTTGATGCTTTAGTCCTTCCTCCATCTCCCTATCATGCATATATTACCTTTCATTATCATTTATCTCTATCCATATCCTATCTTCCATATTCCTCTTGTACTCTACACTTTGGGGAAAGTTTCATCCATCCTTTCATTCATATCCATTATCCTCTTTACATTCATCCTTTACCTTTCCACCTTTGATCTTGACAAGGTTAAGGATCTTCTTGAACATCGTATATCTTATCCTATACACTTTATCCATATCTTCTGTACCATATCCTTCACCGTATCCATATTCTACCATCCTATCTTAATGCATCCTTTCTTCCCTTCCTTGGTCTTGATGAGAAATAGGAGAAAAATACTTAGGAATTGTGTCCATATCTTATCGATCTTGATCATCCTATTCATTATCCTTATCTTTTCATTCTTCCATCCCATATCTCCTAGCTTATCAAAATCCATGTCCCATTTCCTTCCTTTGTTCTTGATGAGATTAGGGGAAAAATTTCAAACGCATGCTTTGGATTCCCTTTCATATCCTTATGTGTTACCATTCCATCATAGTTCACATCCTTATCATTTATCCATGATTAAATTACCTCCAATGTTGGTCATCATGTCCCTTTGCAACCTTGAATCTTATCATGCAAATCATATTTAAGCCTAGTTGTAAAACATTATCCAATCCTCATATCTTTTGTCAATCAAACATCAACAATCATTAATCTTATCGTACTTAGAGGAATCAATGATCCTAAGTACTTATCATCATCATGCCTTATGGAATCGATCATTCCTAGCATCCAATCAACCAACCATTATCATCTTTTGACAAAGGATATGTTGCTTGTGTGACATGTTTTGTAGTGAATCTTTCATTTTGATCTATCATTTATCCATGGTTGCATTACCTCTACTGTGGAAGACCTTATTCATTTAGTCAGTCATATCACATTTCATTTCAATCCATCTTTAAAACTTCAAATAATCCAAAATAAAATCAAAAAATAAAATAAAATCATAAAATGTCTTGAAAAAATCCCAAAAAAAATCATAAAATGTCTTGAAGAAATCCAAAAAAATCAAATATTCCAAAAATCCCAAAAAATAAAAAATTCCAAAAAATAGTGACACTTTCAGAACACCACACAACTTTGAACTTCAACAAAATCAAAACATGCAAGTGTTGACAACTAAGCAAACATTATAACATATCTATCAACCCATCTTACAAATCCAACCGAACACATAAACTGTAACAAGAATCAATTCCACATCGAAGCATAACCCCTGCTTGTTTGTTGATCTTTGCTCATTTTATGATTTTCTCTTTGGTGACATGTCTTTTAGCTTCTTCAAGATGTCTTTGACTAGAGAGGCAAGGATGGGGCATGTTCATTTGTTTGTTGTTTGTGGATTGTTTCTTATTCATAGGATGACTCGTCTTAGGACATGGTTTTCTAAAACCATCGAGGACCTATGAGTCTAATGTGGATGAGAGCATTCCTTGTTTGATAGTGTCTTCCATGTAATAAGTATTCAGGTCATCTAAGGTTCTTATAACTAGATGCTTATACTTCATTACTAAATAAAAAAGCAAACAATATTCAGGTCATCTAGATGTTCATGTTATCTAGACACTTATACTTATTTGCGACATAATAAGCCCGATGATGATAAAAGCACTTAAATGGTACAAGAGGCTTCATCACCTTCATTATCTTCCATCTTGCATTTCATTTTCTTCATCTTTCTTGTCGTAGAGAAATCAATCAATTGCTTAACTCACTAATATATGTCTCTTGAATCAAATCTCAAATCAATCAACCTGCTTCTTGAAATCTCATGTCCCCTTCATCAGTCAATCAATCATTGCATTAGCTTGTCTTGCGTAAGCATCATCCTCAATCAGCTTAATCAGCTCAATTAGCTTCATTAGCTCATCAACCTGGCTATACTGATCATTTCCATCAATTGTTCAGTTATGCCCATCAACTGTGTATTTTCATCAAAATGTACATCATTGCTTTATCACTTACGCAATATCAAGTATCTAATCACTTTCTAGACATCTATCGAGAGATTAATCTTCTTACAATCTGTTCGATCAATCTCTCAAGGGGGCATATCATTCTTATCATAATCCTTACCAAGATATCTTTGGGGCATGTATCAGTTGATCAATCTTTTTCTTTGAAGCAACGCGACAAGCTGCATTGTCTCAAAGAGGGGCAAAATGTAGACTCATAAAAATGTCCTAAGCCTTCGAGCATCATTTTTGTTCATCCTCATCCTTCGATAATTGAATAATTTTGGTTATTCAATTACGATTTTCCTCTATTAATTAATTTTTTTTTAATTATTTAATTAATTCACCTTCTCATCTTTATTCTATCTTTATCAATTAAAATTATTTACTTGCATCACTAATTTCTCCCTCTTCTTCAATAGTTAAATAAATTATTATTTATTTAATTATTTTGTCACCTTTCATTTATAGTTAAATAATTACCATTAATTATTTATCTATTCATGGTCCATTAATTCTTCTATAGTTAAATAATTAATCTAAATTAATTATTTAAGGACTAATTTTCATCTCTCCATTTAATTAAATTGATAAATTTAATTAAATGCTCCTTTTGTCATTTTCTCTAAATAAATAATTTATTTTCCACTTGTCCATTTTCTCCATTTTTGAATAAATTATTTAAGATAAATTATTTATGCACCTCCACCTAGTCAAAGATGCTCTGTCGCAATCCTGTCATAACATTCATTTTACGTCATGGCACATGTCTTTGCATGTCTGTCATAGGCTGTCGGCGTCATAGCCGTGTACGTGTAAGCTTTTCCATGCATGGCATATTCTTGGTGCATCAATTCTGGACCGTTGATCTTGACATCTTTTTTGAGACTTAATCTCAACCATCCATTTTGTAACATCTCTCTCATGCATTCACATCCATTGATCTTTGAATCTTTCTAGAAGATTTATCTCAACCGTCCATTCAAATGGTCGTCTATAAAAACAACCTTTCTTCCCCATTTTCAGCTTAACAGCTAATTATCTCCAACTTTCTTGCTACCATTTGCAAGTTTTGCACAAGTGTTTCAACAAATCTGAGGGAAAAGTTGCATTACAAGAAGAAGGAGAGCAAGAGAAAGAATCAACCATAATGGGGAGTGATTTCTTTTATATTTTGTATTTTTGATTCTCTCTATTATTTGTTTTCTGTTGTTGGATGAGGTTAATAGCTTAGAAGTGTTGGCTGTCACTTTATCTATTATATTTGATTTCTAACCCCATCTCACATTTGGTGAACCTGACGTGAATCTTACAATTTTGTAGAGAAATTGTTTGTTTTCTTGTTTGTTTTCATTGTTTTGTAGGATACCAAGAAGAAGTCCTAATGTAAAATCCTATCATCTCTTTGAGCACAAAATAGATGCATTGGACCTTTAAAAAAAAATTATGGGTTTTGTATATTCATTCTCGTGATTTTCTCTCTAACATTAAACGGTTTGAAATTCCTTTGTTATGATTTTGAGAAAGTTATGGATATTTTAATCGATTGCAGCTTTTAAGATATAGCTGTTAAAAACTGGATTTTCTTTTATTTTATAATACTTTTGTTGTGCAGGATTTTAAGCAAAACGCTCGGGTTTTGAAGGTCTATGTCTTAGCTTTCCATAGATATTTATGATTTAAAATTTTGTTTAGTTTTGTGAAAGTTATCACTCTTTTAGTTTGCTGTTTTCATTCAAGTTTTTTTTTGGTTTACTAATTTTTTGTTTGTAGCATGTGGCTTTGGAGTGGAGCTCCCAAAAATTGCTTTTTTTGAAGCAACAAAAAAAAATTGAGCTTTCTCGTTGGTCCAAGACATTTATAAAACTACTAATTTGTGGTTTTGCAGCTCCGTTAGTTGAAGACTCATTTCTTAAACAATGTGTTTGTGATTTCTAGTTTAGGAACAATTCTTTTGGTGCATTAAAATGAACATGTGCTTGATTCTGTATGACTGTGTTTGTAGGTGGTAGGTGATTATGCTCTCACCTTGTGAAAATGAGCTGATCAGAAAACCATACCCACCTTATTTTTTGTCACCTTCACGACTTAATAATTGAAGTATCCTCTCCTCTTGTGCTTTCGAGCGATCTTGGGTGTAAGAGAAACAGTTATTATTTCTAGAAATGGGCCTGCCTTAAGGGAAAAGTACTCACCTTAAGGGATGACTCGACCGGTAACAGGCTAAAGCTAAGCCACTTCCAGCCGAGATATAAAAAGGGTGCTTGAGGAAAGTTCAAGTACCATGAGTGCGGATGTTGTCACATGGATAGAGTAGTATTCCCATTAACCCTGTTGAGCATAACCTCTTCAGGCTGGAGTGCCACCTAATTGGTGATTAATCTCTCACCCCATGTGTGGCCACTCGAACGGATGCCCTAACTAAACACCTATTGTTTTAGAATCCAACCATTTTCAACCATTGCTTGGTATAATGCAGGGTACAGTATCATGCCCGAAGATACTCACTACCTAATTCCTTTGAGAGAGATAGTAGTTCTTGGGAAGTGATGACCCAAGAATCAAGGTTGTAAAATTTACCGACGCACGAGCCGTGATGGTTTTCACGCCACCAAAATTCTAAGCTATCCACTGGTGAAGGAAAGGTTTAGCACCAACCGGTATATCGTGTCTCTACTGCTAGTATACAAACCCTTGGACTATTAGATTGTGCTTGTCTCATGTGTTTGTATACACCAAAACATCGCTTGTCAAGTGTTTTCTGGATTTTCAAACAGTATTCACAACATTCACAAATTTGAACACAAACAATTGACCTCAAACAAACTTCACACCTAGTAACTTGCAACACCTCAAAACATTTCCAAAACCATCAACCAAACATGTCTAACTATATCCTCCATATTCACCCTTGACCTATGAACGAAACCAAAGGATTGAATATCTTGACCATCATTTGAAAGAGCTTGAAAAACAACTTGAATCCCAACATTTGAATGAAGTGATGCAATCATCTCATAAGCCTTTATCCTTACCCAAAACTACATCATCCAAGTTCAATATCCATGATTTTCTGCAAAGGCTAAATGAGAAACCTAAATCTATGTCCTCAAACACAAATAATCTTGAGCAATCCTACCATGTGATGCATCTATCTTCATCTCCCATAATTCAAAATAAACCTCATGAGTCTTCCACCCAAGTTAACGAATCTATCCAACCATCCTCTCTCATCATATCATCTCCATCCAATGAGTCATGTCAATCTATTAGTCCAAAGCATGCTAGCATAGACTCCCCTACAAATCAAGATCAAAGCATTCTTTCCACTCCATCCAATGATACCAAAATTCCGCAACCCCTTCCAATCTTTGACCAAGATCCCATCTCTCAAGAACCTCATGATGATCCCCTTATCTCTTTTTGTTTCATTCAAGATGATTCCCTTCCATCTCAAGAGAAAATTATCCTTCAAAGTCCTCCTTCCACGTCATCTAATGAATCCATACCATCTCATGATTCCATCATATCCAATGATCAAGATATTCTTTCCACAAAATTTCAAGATTCCCTTCCTCATCAAGATCAAGATAAACCTCCATTCAAGGATACCCTTTCATTCCATGATGATGTTCATCCTTCTCATGATCAAGACATGCCTTTCATACCACTTCGTGATGATTCCATACCTAATAAAGAGAAAGCTACTCCATCTCCTACACCTCTTGATCCTTTTCCAAGTCAAGATCAAAGTACCCCTTCATCCCCATGTCAAGATCCTATCACCCATCCTAATTCCCCTCATGATCACAATCCTTTACAAGAGTCTATCACCCCTATTCAAGCTATCCATGAACCCCTTACCTATCAAATGGGTTCCCTCACTTTTATCCAAGGTGGTTTACTCGAAGATCTTGTTATTCCTTCCATATCACAACCACCTC
>VDFB02086081.1:399768298-399837155 GCA_007258455.2 Sequoia sempervirens | reverse complement strand
TCACAATTTCAGTCAATACAAATGACAGAATCTTCAATTAGTCACTAAATATCTAATGCAACTATCCAATCTTCCTAAGAATTTATTATAGATTGCTTGAGAAGAAGCAACAATTCTTCCAAAAAAAGGTAAAAAGAATCAACTTGCAACAATGATATAAGATGTCCAAAATAAAAAATTACTAGATCCAAAAGAATACTTAAAAAGAAAACTATTTAATTATAAAATTGGTTACTGGTTAAAAGAAGGTTAGATTCCTTAGTTAAAAAAAAATTAATTTATGGGTTAAAATACATAGAATAAGTTTGATTCTTGTAAACTAAACTAGGAGATTGGAAAAAAATACTTAACATTATATAAATAAAATTTTATTTAATATTTAATAATTTAAAATAAATAATTAACAATACTATTTATAAAATTCTTAAAGTCAAAAACTCCATGACAATAAAATAAATTTTTTTAAAGATAATTCAAGGTTAATTATGGTTAATTTCTCATAAAAAAAATTTAGATTTACATAAATAATTAAAGTGAAATTCATTTAGTTCTACTTTCAATTTAATATGGTAAGAAGAAGGTAAATAGGAAAAAAAAGGAAGAATTAATTTTTAGTGAAAACTAAAGAAATTAATATTTGAAATGTTGGAGCCTCTCATCACTTCCACATATTATGGAAATTTATTTCCAAAGCTATAACAAATACATAGTTAAGGAAAAGATAGAAGAAAACAAGTATAAGTTATTAGATGAAATTGCACATGTGACATTTAGGAAGTTGATATACTAGTTCATGAAAATTAAAAAAAAATATATATTATTTTCAATGTTAATAATTATATATTATTTTCAATGTTAATAGAGAACATTGAAGTTTTAAGTTAAATGGATTTCATATAGTTTTAATTATCCTTCAAAATTATTATGGTAGATATCAAATAGACAAAAAAACGTTCTTGTATTACTAGAAAATTTGAAAATGGTAATTTATTTAATCAAGTAAATTTGAATAAATCATGTAGATATTAACTATAGAAATTCTAAGATTTAGAAATATCCTAGATCATGTCTTAATAAATTATTTAATCTTTAATAAATTATTTAATCTTCGAAGGAATCATGTGAGTTTTTTTATATGATATTTAGTTGTTATGGAGTTGAGAAGAATTATTAATCTTATGTACTTTAAAATTGTTAGGATTTGAAATTACATAGAATTGAAATACACTTAACATGTTCACTTTAAGTAAACTTATTTTATTTAGTGTAGAACTTCTTTTCATTTAAATTATTATAAATTTTTAGTAACATTTCTTTTTGGTTAAGTTAATGTAAGTTAAAAAGACATTTGCTGGATATTAGTATTGTTTACTCATTAAGCTTGTTAACATAAGAAATTCTAACCACTTGTTATACCTTAGACTCCCTAGAAGAAATTTGTAATGACTCAATTAGAACTAATTAGAGTAGAATGTAAACCAAAGTCCTTTGAAAGTTAAAGCATACGATGACATCATAAAATTGGTGTCATTAGTTGTAACTAAACATCTAAAACTTAAACTTGTTTTAGTGGCAATAGAAACTGGAATTTTTTTTGAGGTTATGTTTGTTTTAGGTTAAAAATTTAGGGCATGAAAGCAAGGGCCTCAAGAGGTCTGTTACTATGTGGAACCCAACAAAGTTTTTAGTACTTTATTTTATCAATATAGAAATTGCTTGGGAGTTAAGTTCTCCTCTACTAGTTTATCTTAGAATGTTATGAATATTTATACCCCTAATGTGCATAATTCTAGAAAAAATCTATGGCTTGACCTTGCTACATAGGTATTGGATAATAAGGAGGCTCGGTAGATGGTTCTTGGGGACTTCAATTCTCCCTTTTTCCTACTAAAATTTTGGGGGCCTAATTGATTACATTGACAACATGGTATATTTGACCGATCTATTGAGTTCTACTAGGCTCATAGACATTGCTCTTCAGGATCAACTTTTCACTTGGACTAATAGGAGAATTGGTGAACACCTTATCTAGTTGAAACTGGATTAGTTCTCGGTTTCTCCTAATTGGGACTTTATCAACAATTTGAACCTTTTTTCTTTACCTATTTAACTATGTCAGACTATAACCCTCTTCTTCTATATTGGAAATATTGTACTCCTACTAGCCCTTTCCATTTTAGGTATGTGATCATGTGGGCTTCACATCCTAACATCAAGGATTATATTCTTAATTGGATTATCTCCACATTTCAAGGTCCTATGTTTGGTGGAATTGGAAGCTAAAAGAGTAAGCCAAATTAAAATTGAAGAAGGGATCAAATGGGATGAATACAGTGATGTTTTTTTTTCTGCAGAAAATTATATCATCTAAATGTCAGGATAATGAAAGAAAATGTCATCACTTAGATGATTCCACAAACTGATAAATCTATGCAAATTAGTATTTGAGAATGCAAAGAATGTACAACATCAAAGATGATGAAAAAAAAATATGCTTGATGAAACCATCAAGGGGAAAAGCAACCTGAGGATACATAACTCGCTATGTGTTAGAAATGTTGATACAGATGATCTTCTTAAAGTTCCTCAATGAACCTGCTGAACATAAACCCTCAAAGGCACTCCATGTGAACATTATTTTCTGGCACTCATGTCTCATTCGTATTGAAACCCTCTAATTCCAACAACAGGTCTCTCAGCCTGTCAAATATCAGAGCCAGCAATAAACTTTAGAAAACTAATGCTTGTATATAAAAAACTCACACAAAACCACTAAATGGTATTAGATAAAACCATGTGACTAATACCATGAGATTACAAAACCAGTAACCCCCACATTTAATTCTTGGTACTAAGTTTTCCAAACATTAAATATTTAATCTAATGTTACATACAACACATAAAGTGGCCTCAAGAATGCTATCCCATGTGATGCACACATCCCTAGATTCCCTAGGAGCACCGCATAATAAATAAATAAATAAATATTATATTATAACATTATGCAAGGTGGATAACACGCATTTTCCTAACATTTTCCTACTTGTTGTATGCATTGCATAAGGGGTAAAAAAGTAAACTCAAACATGAACAAGGGAACAATCTCCATAGCCACATATACCATCAAGGAATCAAAGTGCTTCATGTGCTCCATCAATATACCTACAAAAAGAATCAAGGTGACCACTATCTCAAGCATGAATGCTCTCATCCTCCATCATGCCCACACACAAAGATAAGAAGTCATCCAAAGAGATTCAACACTATTTATTACAAAGAAGCATAAACCTACATCCAACCAATATCCCAACACACAAACACTCAATCCAAAGGTAACAAGTATGTATCAATAGCTATCAAGATATAATCACCATAACTGAAATAGAATCCACAAAAATTGCTAACACCTCCAAATATCCATACCTCAAAGGCATACAAATAATAAGTGAACCACATACCATCAACATGTACAACCCATACCATGCAATCACAAGCTCCATGTGCAAACCTATCATATAATAAACATACACATCTAGGAACTCCCACTACATAGGTTTAATGTAAAATATAAAAATGATGAAGGAATCTATACGATCCATCAATAACATCACATATAAGTGTAACCAATATCATGTAGTACCAAGGAACATCCACAATGATATGCAAATCATGGAAACCAATATGTTGCAATACATCTCTTACCACAAGTCTCCATATTTCTCCCAAGTTCTTTACACTCAACAAAGGAAAGAGATAAAGGAATGTATAAATATCGTCACCAAAGAATAATGAAAAACACATGACACAAACATAGTGATTACCATAGCTACAAACAAGATTTCAAATCCAATGTCATGTGCATACAAAAATCTAGGAAGAACATGACCAAAGAGAGAACGTGCAAATCAAAACCTATAGTATGTCCTTCTACACACACCTCTAAATTCTAAGTTGTGATAAGTATTATATTCTCCATAAAACCCAAAATATAATAGCACTATCCGTGCATCTAACCATAACTAGGATGTATGCATCTCAAACCAAAGGAAGATCAAACCAAATATATTCCTAAACCATTGGAATAAGCCCAATAATCTCTCCTAACCTCAACATCAATGAATAATCTCATAATGCATAAAGAGACTAAAATGTCAACATCTCTCAAATGAATGCTACAAAACCAACATACCATAGATAAAGATTCATATGCATGAGAAGATAAAGCATAAAAAAATGCATCTAAAAATAATAATTGGAAATACCTCAAATAATTAATGGTTGAGTAGACCAAGAGTGGGGAATCTAAATGATCCTCCAAGAAGTCCAAGTCATCATGACTCATCTAAGAGAAATATCCTATTAGGTCCATGTTGAAATCATGCCCAACCAATGTGTAGGCTCCTCAAACTTCCAACTGAATCCTCATCAATGAGTAACCATCTCAATATATGTCTCTAATCCTAAGAGATATCCTAGTCTCACCTATATTTTGAAGTATCCATGAGTATCTATAATTGATCAATCCATGCCAAAATCCAAATGCAACATAGCAGCATCATGAATCTCCCAAGAAAATTATTATTGTACTCAATAATAAGAGAACCAACCAAGATCAATGTCAAAGCTCTAATATCGAGAATCAAGAACAAATCATGATATAGTGATCTTACATCTCCTCAAAAGAAGATCATATGATCCAGTGAACATATCATGTACATGTATCATGCCAAAACTCTAATATGAAAAAAAGAGAGAGTACATCATGACATAATAACATAATCACCCTATTAAACAAGAATCACATGTCAAAAGACAAATCATGACACTTCAACCAAAGACCAAAGAGTCCTCCATAGATAACCAAGATATCAACATCTACATACCACATGAAGATAACCATCTCCTACAAAGATGATCACCTACCACCAAATGGTGAATCCATATCATCACCACAAGCTCCCACTAAACCATGATATTAATATCTCCATGGAATCATGACAATCATCCTCTAAATAAATATCATCTATGGCCCCAACATGATCAAATAACTTAGCGCCAAGCTCCCAAAGGGAAGATTAAAAACCACGATCTCCAAACCAATAAGATACAACAACACTTAAATATCATTGTCTTAAGCTCTCACTAAAACATGTAATCAAGCTATCTATGACATCATGATAAAAATCTCCTCAATAAAGATCAAACAAAGACCCTCACACAATCAAATAACTCAGCTACAACATGATATCCCAAAAGGAAAAGTAAAATCATGATCCTCAAGACAAGAAGATACACCACCACAAACCTAACAGGAATCAATTCAACACCACCAACAATGCAACTACATAAACAATCATATCATGTAAAAATCCCTAAGGAACAAGGAATATCCATGAAACCATGATCACCACCAAATATACCAGTAACAAACTCCAATTGTGTCACACATGTTTGCATCACATAGTCAACTATATAGGTCTCACATCATGACTATACCTCATAATACCATCTCTCCTCCTCAACATGACAACCAAACCAATAAACAAATGATTGAACCAAGTGGAAAAATTGAATCTCTAACAAGACTGAAGCATCTATGGGAATAGACAAGCCACATCCAAGTCATAAATGTAACCTGTACGCATAGATAGCCTATAACATTGCATAACTTGTATATCCAACAATGCAACATACAAATCCAAAAATATAGTGATAACCATATCAAATGACAGTAATTAGAGATGTACATGTGAGTATATAATGACTCCAACATCAAATCACCAAGATTTGAATAGCTATAAGCTCACAAAATCACCATAATCAAAATAACCCATGAATAAGTCAAATGGAAATAATAGAAAATAAATCATACCAAAACATCTCCAAACCTATCTAATGTGTATTATTTAAACAAAATTCTCATCAACTACAAGAAGTTCAAAATATGACTCTGTATGCACAAGTTATGACCTCTCAAATATTGAAAGGAACATACAACTTCCAGAAAGTATTTCACTATCAAAACAAAAAATATAGAAAACCCACTAATACCACAATGTAGAGCTAGGAATCACCTTTCCAACAAGTATAAGAAGTCAAAAAATCAACACTCTAGGTGAAATGTATGCCCCCTAGAAAAAGTTGCATAATTCTAGTATTAGACTAAGCAATGGTGGTTACATGGTGGCTGGGTGATGGCCCATCAATGATGGGGACACCACTTCGGAAATGTTTCCCAATGTTCCTTAGATGCAACCTAGAATTTAAATTGGTTTTAATTTAAACTTTATTAAATTTGTGGATTTTTAATTTTTATTAAGGTGGTTAATTTTTTTATTTTGAATCCCCCACAGGGGTCTCTAGCCATAACCCCATTAGATCAAGAACCAAATTTAGGGGCTTAAAGCCCTGTCAGTTGGACTTTACCAACCAGTGGCCGACTAGTGACTAACAATGTTGACAAGGGTTGAAACCCCTATCATCGGTACTATCAATAGTACCAGGGGGAGAGGGGGTCTACAACCCCCGCCCCCCCAAATATTATATATATATATATATTTAATTTTGATTTTAATTTTCTTAAATTGGTTTTAGTTTTAAACCTGCACATTTATTTATTTAAAAATAATAATTATCTGCTACAGTTGAAATAGACGGCCGTATAGGTGTATGATAGGGGTCATTGGGTAAAAAAAATTGCATTTTTTTTAGTGACCAAAATAGGTTGAAATTTATGTCAATCTTCATCTCTTGGGCCTCTTGGATCCAATGGTGAGGTCTATTTTGTCCCAAGGGGTCATTGAAAATATTTTCCCTACAAAACCATCATGATGAAAACCCATAAAAACCCTTTTTTGAAAAAAGATTCATAAACCTAGATCTACAAAATATAACCCCAAATTTGTAAAAACTAACTTGCACAAAACCCTCACATCTTGCAATGTCTTCATTTTTTCCTTGCAAGCCTTGAATTCAGCTATACACTATATATACTCCAACAATGGTTATACAAATCATAACCATGGCTTTGATACCAAATAAAAGGAAATATGTATCCACTCAAGATAGTTTCCACATGACCCAAATATAGAAATCTATGCAAACAAATATTCAAAATCCATATGAAAAATAATAGAAAATATACCATCAAAGATGAAGCAAGATATACCTTGAGAAAACTCTCAAGAGGGAAAAATCTAGCCTCCAAAATTATCCATCACTCATGTATTATTCAATAATAAAAATTACAATACATCTTTAGAGTTCTCCATGAACACCTTTGAAACATTCAACTCTCTACAATAAATCCATATGAAAAAGAATGTAACCACACATCCCATGCCATGCTTCAACTCTCACAAATTCCAACAAGATATGCTCTCAACCCCTTAGCCAAATAGACAAGCCAAAAATTCAACCTTAAACAACTACCCATGTGTTTATTTTTATAGAAACAAGCTCACACAAAATCGCCAAGTCTAGTATTACATAAAACTACGTGACTAATACCATGAGATTACAAAACCATTAACCCCCACATTTAATTCTTGGTACTAAGTTTTCCCAACATTAAATATTTTCCCATGTGCCACCCCACATTAAATATTCAATCCAATGTTACATACAACACATAAAGTGGCCCCAAGAATTCTAGCCCATGTGATTCATGCATCCCTAGATTCCCTAGGTGCACCACATAATAAATAAGTAAATATTATATTAGGGGTATGTGCAGGATCATCATGGAAAAAATAGGCCCTTAAGTGGCAAAAATTTCAGAAAAATTAGAGTTAGGAAACTTGACGTAAAAATTTGAATAATTTATCTATATTATTTCAAAAATATGTAAGAATAGAATCTGTATCAAATTGAATGTAGTTTCTAAACTACTAGGTTTATTTAAAAAAATAAAAAATCTATTTGGTGAAAATTTGAAATTTCAATGCAGTAGTACTTAAATTTCAGGGAAAAAATAAGAAGTAGGTGTCCATCTAACCACCCTAACCACAATAAAATGATCATATTTTTTTTATAATATTTTAGATATAAGTAGAGGACTCATGTCCTGATGTGATGCATATTTTTTTGTAATTTTTTTCTAAGTAAATAATTAATTATAATTTTTTTATTACAACTTTAAAAAAATATAAAAACTTGTATGTCTGACCACCTTAACTTGGTCAAAACTTCATGAAATTAAAATTTTATTTTTTTAATCCTATAGTATGTGAAGCATAGAATGTGATGCATGTTTTAGATGCAAAAAATGTGATACCGTTTGAAAGCTATAGATATTTTTCAATTAGCCTATCAATCAGGACTTCAGTCATAATTCAAATAGAAAATGAATAATAATTATTTATTAAATTCAAATTAAAGCATAATTTATATTGATGGAAATCTGAGAATCTCCTTTAAAAACCCTTTTAGTTTCATCAATTTTGGGTAAAAAAAAGTTGTCAGCCAAATACCCTACACATACCCATCATATTGCCACTTTTTGGCCCATCATGATCTTGCACATACCCTTATAACATTATGCAAGGTGGAGCCACCACTTGTAGTGGAGTTGGTTGGGGCTTGGGGTTTGCATCCCTTGAGGTCACAGGTTTGACTCCACTTTGTAGTGGGAAAGACAAGGGTTAGCACTATTGTTCTAGTTCCAACTCCACTGACCCAAGGTATAGGAATGGACTTTTCCCCTAACCTCATTGAGGTTAGATAATTTTTAATTCATTTATCATCTAAGGTTGTTAAGTCTAGTGTCAATGCTAGATTGAGTACTAAGTGGAAGCCCCCACCATCAAGGTGGGTTAAAATTAATTTTTATGGGGTATCCAAGGGGAACCCTAGGCCTGTAGGTTATGGGGGGTGTTGACGAATGAATTTGGTAGGTTCTTGGGTGTGGTGGCACTCCCATTGGGAATCCAAACCAATCACCATGTGGAATTCAATGTTGTATTCATTAGTATCAAGTTTTCATTGGACAAGGGCTACTCCAAACATTGGGTCGAAGGAGATTCTTTTAATATTATCAATTGCCTACTTGGCATTCAGATGCCAAGTTGGATAATTGATCATTTTATCAAGGATACTATAATGATGCTTAGATCCTTTGAGGAAACTCATGTCACCCATATTTATAGAGAGGACAACTCAATGGTGGACTTATTTGTGAATGAGGCTACCAAAATTAATGATTTCAAGGCGTTGATGGGTGATTTTTCACTTCTCAACATAGGCAATGCATAAGTGCATCACCTCTCTTGAAAGGCAGTCTCCTACAAACAAGTTGCAAAAAATTACCCCAAGGTCTTGTTGTCAATTAGATTGCACCCGAACGCTTGAATAATTAAATTCAACAATCTATTGAAACATGGAATGATTCTCAGGCCTGTGGGTTGCCTAAAACTGAGAATCAATCTCCAGAGAGGGTTGGTTCCCTAATGAAAACCTCCTAAAAATTAACTGACTTGGCTGGGAAAGAGATAGAAAGCTTGCTTGAATTGAAATTCTAAAGCTACGAGAGGTGATTGCACCTAAATGATAATGACTTGCAATTATGACTCATAATAAACTTCTTAAAACTCTAATCTGCACAACCAGATTTAATAATTTAATCACTTGAATGATTTAAACAAAGGCTTTGATCTAATGTAATATTGAGGGAAAATGAGGTTTTCACGACAAAATTTATTAACCAATTAATAAGCATAGTGCATAACCAGTGAACTTAAACTAAATTGCATACATATATGTGAAAAAGACAGAAAAAATCAGAGGTTTCAAAATTGAAACACAGTAATTCTTCGATCAAATTCTTCACAAAAAAGATGCTCGAAATCTAGAAGGAAAACTCTAAAGTACTGAAACTCAAAGGAATCTTCTACAATTACACACTTTGAACCTATAAAAAACACTGCTATATTAATCTGAAAGCTGAGTTACAAGATAGTCTTCTTTGCTAAAGGAAAAGGTAGAAAACAAGAACTGGAATTGAAAAAGATAAACTTTCTCAATATATATAATTAATGCACTCCAAAGTGCATGAATAGTAACTAAAAGTCGTCAGAAAGTGAAAAGATGACAATTACAATGTGAAATCCGAGCACAAGTGAAAATCCCTGAAAAAGTGGCTCAAACTCATGCAAAAATGAGTGAACACCAACTCAAACTGGTGATCATAAAGCGTGTAACTGATCTACAACTCGAACTAGACTGAAAATATCTGAAAAAGTGGCTTAAAGCATGCAAAACTACCTCATTTTTATCAATCCGCCCATGCAACTCTAAAGTCCACCTTTGCACAATCAATCTTCAGTTTAAGCAAATAGTTATAACTCAGCTTTATATAACATTTATTTATTTGCATTTTAAAATACTAAATTAATTAAATGATTTATAAAATATCATTTAATTAATTAGCTACAAGATTTAATGCAAATAAACAAATGAAAATAATTCCTTTTGCAAAAATTGAATTTCCTCTTAAAGCTTCATACACTTCACTCAGCATATATTAGGAAATGATTTAGATTTTCGGCCATAAAACCTTACACCCAACTTCATTATTATTTCACAAGGCCAACCACTTAACCATGGAGAATAAAAAAACAATGATTATTGAAAATCATTTGCAAAAGTATCAAAATGAATTTAGGGCGAATGAATAAGAGGTCAAAATTATTAGGGTTCAAACCTTAAAAAGCAACAAAGACATTTCATTTTGCATTTTTATGAAGTCTCCTCTTTGTTGGGCGCTGCCACTCCTCAAACCCTAGCCATGAACTTGTTGTTTTCTAGATTTTCACCATTGACGAAGTTCAAATCTGGTTTTTTTTTTGTTGAAACTTGCAGTATATGACATTTTTTTAAAAACGTGGAGCATTTTGGTGCGATTTTTCAGTTAAGATCAATGCTCTTTCATTTCTTTGAGACTTTGTGCGAACTTTGGGCACGAATTCGCACTTTTTCCTGGCCGCCATGAGCATTATGAGCCATGAACTTGCTGAATTTACTTGAGAGCCCTTTCAAATTCGAAAATATGAAGCTTATATCAGGTATTTTGATAAAAGTCTGGTTTCTTTCATCTTTTGTGTAATTTTTGAAAGTCTCTTCATTACCACGCCTGAAATAGATCAAAGAAGTAATTTTTTTTGAAACAAAGAATAAACTTGCTTGAAAAATAACTCGAGTCTGGTTTTTGTTCCTTTGAATCTGCAATACTTTATTTTTCCAGCTGCGCCATGATGATTTGAAGCATTTTTTTTCTAGAAATAAAGAAACAAACTTGATATAAATTCAAATCTGGTCTTTTCTTCTTTAGATCTGCAAAATCTTCACTTTGCAAACTGCGCCATGATTATTTCTTTCATATCTCTACAAAAACATTTTATTTGAGCTCATAACAGATGAAAAACTTCAATTTTTTGTAGAAATACAGTCACATTTTTTCTTTAAATCTGGGTATTCTGTGTCTATTGATTTTTTTCCTGTTCTGAAAGAGCAAGCTTTTACTTAGATTTGGAAAAACTCTTCCAGTTATGTTAATCTCTCTCACTGTCTTTAAACTCCATATAATATTTCTGTTGGCTGAAGCTGATTTAGGCTACATATAATGTTTATGTTAGCTGAAGCTGGTTTAGAACTATATCATCATGCTGCAATCCTAGATAAAATTCCCATGGGCCATAAATTGCCTATCTCTCAAAAGAGTTAACAACATCATCATCATTGAGATATGTTGGATGATTGAGATGGACAGATGCAAACTTGAAAAATGAGAATTGATGCTCTGGCACTTGTAACTTTTCTTGATATGCATACATTATGAGCTTATTTTGCTATCACTTTTACTGTTCTTGACAAAAGAAACCTGTAACATTGTATGCCTATTGTATAAAAGATAATGCATATCTGTATCTTCCATTACTCTTAAATGTTGTCTTAAAACAAATTTTGCCACTTACTATTGAAGAACTTATAGAAAACTAAATTATTGCAAATCTGTCCTATACAGTGATACGGTTGATGAAAACATTCCAATACTCAAGTATTTTGTTTCTCTTCAATGCAAAGAGGCTCAAAACTTTATTTAGATGTAATGTGAAAAAATATAAAGTAGAGCTAAAACAAATGCAATGAAAATGATGAGTTCTCACATTGTTTGATCCTTTCTTGATATGAAGAGCAAAGTTATACTGTATGCTCAAGCTGCATTTTCTGAATCTGTTTGAGATAAAGCCACTTATTTGACTATTTCTTAATTTCAATAGCTCTTTTGATGACTTTTTGACAATGTTAAAGAACTCTCGTATATAACTTGAGAGTATATCCTTTTGATATGTCGGGCTCAACCCTTGTGGGAGCCCGTTTTACTCCACATATCTGACGAAATGAACTCGAACATGATAAACCTGTTCTTGCACACTGAAACAAACATGTTAGCAAAATAAAAGAAGCTGAAAGCTTCCATTGAATTATGTCTTTCCTCTCAATCTTTTGCAATTATCTGATGAATGCTTGGTTTAATGCAAATTACATTCCTGTCTGTAGCATAGGCGTAAGGCAGAAAGTAATTCACTATTGCTTAGAGTATAACTCTAATACCATTTCCTTGACGATTTTGCAGGTACACGAAGCGATGAAGCGAGGTTGCAACTGCTTGGAGGTACGACAGCTAGAAGCACCAACGAAGTGATTCATCATTACAGGAAATGATGAATTGTTTCTCTTTTTTACGCTTATGTTATTTTCAGCACTGTAGTCTATCCATTTAAATTTTGTATTCATCTCTTGATTGTCAGAAACAAACTCCGTTACTCTCGTGGCTTGTGCGAGATTCAACATTTTACAAAATGAATAAAAGCATCACTATGCAAATTTTCTCATTTTTTGTTTTAAATGTTTGCACAATAAACTATGACTCATATGTAAGATGATCTCAATGATGATCAATGAACACTTAATCAGCAAAACATGAAATTTTTTTGTACCTATAAATGATGAACTTCATTCAGCTCTACCTGTTTGAGCTCGGAGTGAAAAATAGGTAACAGGTCTCTTAGGTGTTAGGTCATGAATTATTTGGAATGTCTCAGTGGTTTGATGTGATATTTCTGGTGATCACAGGGTAGCCTTACGTAAGTTAAGTTAGAGGGGAATTGGTTCTTCAAATGGAGTTCTTAAGGTATTGGAGCTGATATGCAATTGCTGCAAGTTCAAAACAGTAGTCTAGAACTCTAATTTTATCATTAGATTTGGCTTTACAATGTGCAATGAAATTTGTCTAAATCACTATTTAAAAGAAAAGTCAAAAGGGCAGTGAAGAGACGAATTTCCTAGACCTGAAACTACTAATGAACAGTGATAATGGAGGATGCTACAGTGGAAAACCTTCCTAAAACTAAGTTCCACTTAACCAAATCAACTCACAATTTCATGAAACTAGTGCAATCTTCTAAGGTCTACAGATTTTCAACCCTTCATTCACCATAAAGCATGAATAGAAGATAGAATTTAAGTGCAACATTCAACTAATGTTCAAACTAGCTTTACATTACTATTTATCATCAACAAATAGCAAAAAAGCATGAATAAGGAAGGGCATCAACACATCAAAATTTCTCACATCAATGAACAACACTAAATAATCTACTAAAGCATGATAAACACATAGAACAACAAAGAAAATATACTCAAATCTATTAACTATGAAGAGAAGAATCATGAAACATGAGATGAAACTCAAGAATCCACCCAAAAGCAATGGATTTCTATTAGAATTCTAGTAGCATGTCTTTACAACAACTCAACTCTCTCTTGAAATGGAGAGGAGACCCCCTATTTATAGTGTCCAAAAAGAAAAATGAATGTCCAATATTTAATCTTATTGTGTGGCCAAGATTCACTACAAATTAGGGTTTTACCTACCCCCAATATTTTACAATATAAAATACATCTTTTGTCTTTTAGCCTAATTTATCTTCTAGTGGCCAACACTGTAGCACTTTTGTCTTGTAGCTTATTTCCCTTTTTATACAGCTATACTGTGAGGAATTCATCATCAATAACTAGATTTCCTTCACTTTTCTTCATAGTAGCATACCCTAAAATTTTTACAATCAATGGCTGGAGCTTATTCCACTCCATTATATCATATTGGATTACCTACAAGTTCAACTTCCTGGACCTGCTAGTGATCACATCCCAATCTTTATCACATTTTAGCGTATTCTTTATCACTTGCTTAGATTGAGTGAAGGATCGAGCAAAAAAATCCATAAAGTCTGGTGCAAGTATATCTGTGGCTCCATTCTCCATCTTCTTATGGAAGTATGGCTTTATTTTCTCTAGATCCAGCTCGATGGGGAGCATATCATAATCTATCATCAACTTTAGGTACTCCTCATATCATTTTGATTTCCTTAGCCCAGTCTATGTATAGCTCCACTTCATGGAGCACCCATTCCAAGATTTCTTTTCTATGATCGAGACCCAATTTCCATGTTTCCATGAGCCAATGATCATCTTTTACTAGTGCTAGCTCCTTTTCCCACATTCTCTCGTGCATTTTGAGGATAGCCTTGAGCTTGGGATATGTGATTCTATACAACTCCAGGAAGTCAGTACAAAATTTTCTTATGCCTTCAAGCTACTTTTGCACCTCCCAGAACTTATTTTTTGTTCATACAGTGCGACCAATACCCATATTTCCATTGTAGAGGACTCATTGGAACCAATCCTTGATCGCCTTTGTCCAGTTCTTCCTCCTTTCAAGCTTGTTGATATGGTCCTTCAACAGTAATTGTGGCAGAGTTGATGATGTGGTGGGTAGTTCTTTGGTGGAGGACCATTGTTGTATGTAAGCCATTAAATCTACCACTTGTGCTTTTAACTCTTCCTTGGTGGATTGATATTTATTCATTTGATGCATAATGGTGGCGACGGATCCTTGGAGGTGATCAATTTTTTGCTCCCTCATGGCCATTCCTAAATATATGGTAGAAATACTATAGCTGACTCCCCTCTCCCTCCACCACTGAAGTAGCTATTTGAATTGTCCTTGATCTTGAGGCATCCATTATTATGTGGGATTTGACCCTCAATTTCTTCTCCTTCTTCACCCCTATCTGTGCTCAAGCCAAGATGGCTTCTAACCTCTCTTTTGGATCCATAAGGATGGGGTCCTTCTTCTATAATTTCTTCTCTAGCCACTCAAGCATCTAGGATCCCTATTTTGGTGATTCACGATCACCTTCCTCCCTTTGGGAATGCTAGATTTCCATTTCATGGTAGCCTAGAGCTTCCTGCTCTGTCTCTAGGATTTTACTAGTTTTATCCTCTTCTTTAGGCTTATCTTCTTTTTTCTTTTCCTCTTTATTTTCTTCTTCTTCTCTCACAAGATTCATCTCCTCATTATGACTAGGGATCTTTTCCTATTCTTTAGTTAGAGGCTCTGTGGTTACCTCCATTTCTTCATTTGTATCCCTCTTCTCTTTAGAGGGTTATTTCTCAACTTCCTCCCCAACATCTTTGAGTTGTTGGGCCAACTATTCCTCAAGTTCTTGATCAAAAGTTTCTATAATGTATTTTGAATCGAGACCCTCAACATCTTCTTAAGAAGATTGTGTCTCCTCTTCCTCATGCACCACTTCATCAATAACTAGATGTTGATGTTCAAGATGCTCATGGTAGTCATCAGATTCCTCTTCCATTTCTTTGGCGGCTTTTCTTTCTTGTCTTTCCAATTACTTAGAAATTTGCATTGTCGCCTCCATCTTAGCTGGTTCAGTTAGAGGAGGATGAACAAGGAGGTCGGAAATGACTTGAGCTAGGGCAGCTTGTAATGTAGGGTTCATCAACACTCCAAAAAGCTCCGTTGGTATGTTTTACATGTGTCGAGCAAAGGCTTCTGGGAGCACAAGGGTGGGAATTGTTGTTGTTGCAGAGGCCAATGGAATAGATGTTGATGGAGACATGGAGGAAGAAGAGAGTGGAGAGGTGGTTGCAGAAGAAGAATCTATTTCCATAATCGGTGCAGTAGGTGAGGTGGATGCAAGGTGAACTAAAATGTCCACAGCGTGTGGTGAAGAAGTAAGGAATTCTTGAGATGTCCGCAAAGGAGTGATGATAGTGGTAGCAGTAGTGGTAGCAAGGTCAGAGGTGGTAGATGGAGACTTGGATTGTTCATCCTTCTCTTCCTTTCCCTCATGGAGTGGGTCTTCTTGAATGGTGGGAATCTCAATGAAACTGCTTGATTTCTTTGCCTTCTTGGAAGGGTCACCTTCGGATGCCTTTCTTGAATATACTTTATGTTTTAGTTCGCATTCTGCCACCTCTTTCCTCTTATTTGACCTCATAGTAGGAGGATATTTTAAAGTTTTCCTAGATGGGGCAGCAACAGTACCACTATCAGTCTCGCTCTTAAGCTCATCCTCAAGCTTTCCATAGGTTAAAGTAGCACCTTGTAGTTTCAGTTGAGCAATCTACCCCTCAATCCATTGCTTTATTCTAGCCTCTATTGGTTTCTTACAATATTGAGGTCATTGACCTCTTCTTCATCCCAGTTAATTAGGGGCATTGGCAGGTTGGTGATGGCATCAAATCTTTGGTCTATTACAATATTTTCTTCCTCCACAACTTGGTCTGACATCGGGACTAAGTTAATTGTTTAAAAAAAATATGTCATCATGCACATATAGTGCCTCATGTGCACTTCTTTATCATCCCTATAGTTTTCCTAGAAGTCCTCCACATTGTGTAGATGGGTATATTCTTTTCCAACCATCTTTTTTAGCTTGCCATCCGGATCCATCTGTGGCCGGGTAGTGTAGAGCTCCAAGTTATATTCTACAATTTCCTTCTCAGAATATTCCATACATTGGGATGCAGGAATTGCATACATGCCTTGGAAAAATGTGAGAGGATATGGAATTCTCGGCCTATGCTTATCACTTAGAAGAGTGTGTGCATGATGTAGCTTCTTGGAGACCTTGAGCAGTATCAACCAGTCATTTGGGTATCGGGGAATGTTATATGGCCCCTTCGAGAAGCCCTCAATTCTAATGCAGGAAAACTTAGGAAATTGGATGAAAAGAAATCCAAACTAGTAGATGAAGGCATTAGCACTATGAGTGACTCTCCTTTCAAAGTCAAATCCAAGTAATCTAATAATGTGCCCAATAAAGGCATCATTCACTCTATGGTAATCCTTCCTGAAGTTGTGGTACTGAAGTTACAAGTGTAACGCCAAGAAAGTGCACAAGAAACAGATTAGAAGCAAACATGCAAATCTAAATGTTAAGCAACAAAGAACAAAGGAAAGTAAAAACGTAAAAAAAACTAGAACAATCTCACCAATTTCGAACGTATTTCCTTGATTCATCTCGATTGCCCTTCTCCATTTTTCTTGTGTAGTATAATTTCCCTCAGATTTCTCGTAAGTTCGTGCAAGTATAGCCTAAGATAATGATTAGCAAAATATCGAAGATTCAGATTGAGTGCTCTCAAAAGTCATAAGATTCCTTGAGAGATTGGAATGAAGAATGACAAATCAATTTATAGAAAATTGATTATTTGAGCACAGTCAACATTGAAAGATCAACGTCACGGTTGAGATAAATGATTAGACATGCATTTTGATAACTGTCAGTGACATGAGTGAAACTAGAAATAGATTAAAGATTAAATAAATGATTTAATCTTTAGTTCGACATTCGAAAACATAAGAATATCTTTGCATGACAAAGATGAAAGGTTGATTATAATGACTCTCTTTCGAATGCATGCACAAGGTTTAATTAATTAAATAAGAATATTTAATTAATCCACATGTACACACAAATAAGTTAGAACTGGACGATTGATGATCTGACAAAGAGATTACTCGAGACAGCCACTCAGACATCAAATGAAGAGTTAACTGAGCAATTAAAATAGATGTTGAGTCAAGTAAAAGTGAATACTTAGATACTCACATAATTATCTAAAATATAGAGGAATGCGTTAAAATAGAATTAATGAATTAAATAATTCATTTAATTCAAGACTCGATATTCGAAGAATAATTAAATAAATAAGATTTATTTAATTAAATGATGAAGGGATTTAAATGAATAATTAAATAAAGAATTTATTTAATTATGGTTGAAATATGATAAGAGTAAATTAAATAAGAATAATTAATTTGACAAGAAGGATAAGGTTAATTAGTAACATAATTAAATAAAAAGGGTTTATTTAATTAATCAGATAGAATAAAGAAAATGTAAGATTATTTAATTAATAGAAGAATTAATGTTAAGATGAATTAATTAAATAATTAAGATTATTTAATCAATAGAAGATTAATGTTAAGATGAATTAATTAAATAATTAATATTATTTAATCAATAGAAGAATTAATGAAGAATATGAATTAATTAAATAAAAAGATTATTTAATCAATAGAAGAATTAATGTTAAGATGAATTAATTAAATAATTAAGATTATTTAATCAATAGAAGAATTAATGTTAAGATGAATTAATTAAATAATCAAGATTATTAATTAATAGAAGAATTAATGAAAGAATATTGATTGAGGCTTAGACCCAGATTTGGTGTCTACATTTTCCCTCTTTGATACAATGTCATTTTCGGCATTGTGTCCAAAAAATCAAAAACTTGATAATGCTTTGAGTGTAAAACAATTGAAGGTATGCTCCCTCAGGAGGACAGGCAGGTTGAAGAACATGAGTGTGCTCTCGAAATCGATGAGAGAACTAGAAGATGAAAGAAAGAAAAAAAGGATAGAGGAAAATAGATAATGGTGGTGAAGATGTAGAAAAGAAGAAATGTTAGTGCAAAAAGAAAGATGAATAATAAAAGATCATGTTGTGAGTATTAGCAATCTTCGATGTTTCGTTGTATCACAAAAGGTATTGCACTTTATCATCATTGGGCGAGACTAATACAAATGGAGAAAAACACCAGGATATGACATAGATCAAGGTGTGCAAGGTCATCCACTTGCTAACAACAGACAGTCGCAGACAAGGATTGTCATCAACTCATACTAAGGGCAGAAGTTTCCCCAGTCTTTTTGTCAGGACAAACCACAAACAACAAACAAAGTAAAAGACGGGTCATGAGACATCATTGCTCCTCTAAATCCTTCATGGGACATCCTTGAGGAAACTAGTAACATGACTCAAAATCAAATTGAAAAGATAGTCAACAAACAACAATCAAAGAAAATAGAATTCTGATACATTGTTGCTTCTCTAAATCCTTCATAGGACATCCTTGAGAAAGCTAGTAACATAATTCCTATCATAAAGTCAACTAAAAAGATAAGATAAATAAGTCAGACAGTCAAAAAGCCAGTAAAATATTTGCCAAAACTTGATCTTGTTTGTTTGATTTGTTTTGATTGATAAAAGAATTGATTGACAGAGCCTGATTTCAGGAGATACACATACCGGATAAGACCTTGAGTCTGGTTTCGATGTTATGACTATCTGTATAAGGCATGACAAAGCCTAGTTTCAGAAAGACATGTATCGTATAAGACATTGAGTTAGATTTCGTTGATGTGATAACCCGTGTAAGGCTATGTTTGATTGTTTGATCTTGTCGAATATGCAGGAAGGACTCATCCTGTATAAGACAAATTTTTTTGCTGATATCAGTATTCAGGAAGGACCCATCCTGAATAAGATACAGGTTGATTGTTATGATGATGTATGTTTCCAGGATGGACACATCCTGTAGCAGACATTTGTTGATCTATTTTGATTGTTTTGTTTGGAAAGTTGTTTGGTTTGATATAGAGACAGTGGTGACTTGTTCACCAGATTAATGCATGACTTGAGACGATACATTGACAATTGACTGTGTGTGATGACAAACCCTAAAGGACTAACCTAGTGCGGCCTCGGGGGCTCATCGATTGATGGCCTTGCC
The DNA here is from genome assembly GCA_007258455.2 of Sequoia sempervirens. Taxonomy (NCBI): domain Eukaryota; kingdom Viridiplantae; phylum Streptophyta; class Pinopsida; order Cupressales; family Cupressaceae; genus Sequoia; species Sequoia sempervirens. Next base: position 399,817,208 of record VDFB02086081.1, on the reverse strand, counting down.
TACGTTATACACGCAGAGACCTCATAGTTTGACTTGACTATGAGTGACAAGACTAACTACAAATAGAAGATGTGTGTGTGAAAGTGAAAGTGATGAACCCTAGTGGACTAACCTAGTGCGGCCTCGGGGGCTCATCGATTGATGGCCTTGCCTACGTTATACATGCAGAGACCTCGTAGTTCGACACGACCAACGACCTTGTCATATAGACATGTATTAAAGCATGAGTTTATATAGAAAAACCTAAATGGACTGACCTAATGCCTCGGGGGCACATTGGCAGATGGCCTTGCCTACATCCAGTCGCAAAGGCAACGTAGTTCGACACGACCAACAACCTTGTCATATAGAAATGTATTAAAGCATGAGTTTATACAGACAAACCTAAATGGACTGACCTAATGCCTCGGGGGCACATCGGTAGATGGCCTTGCCTACGTCCAGTCGCAGAGGCAACATAGTTCGACAAAGGACAAAGACTGACAAGTGCGGCTGACTTTGACTCTATTTTTGGATTTTCAAAATGTTTTGATTTTTTTGTCTTTTTGAATTTTTCTGATGTTTTTGTGTTTTCTCAGGTCATTTTGTGATGTTTTTGGATTTTTCCATGGTTTTACATCTTCAACATAGCCAATGTAAGAACCAATATGACACAGGTCAAGTGTCTGCCCCCAATCGAGTGTAAGACCAATTGATTATGAATAGGATAAAATGGGGGATATGAAATGCACTTGATGTCAATCATTCCAGGTTATGGGAAAGACTACCACTTATTACGAATGGTATATACAAGTGATGGATATGAAAGATAAGGGATATATACAGGGATAGGTAGTATGTATAGGGATAAGGGATATGTACAGGGAAGTAGACTATGTATAGGGATAAGGGATATATACAGGGAAGTAGACTATGTACAAGAATAAGTAGTATGTACGGGGATAAGGACTATGTACAGGGAAGTAGACTATGTAAAAGAATCCAAAGACAACCATGATCTTGCCCCTAGTCAAGTTGAAAACCAATTGACAGGTGATGAGGATGGTGACAATGTTGTTTGGCATAGGAAGGACACATCCTGAAACAACATGAGGATGATGATAATGTGACTAAATGATCAAGGTTTGCAGCCATGCTAGAAACAAATCCAATGAATGTTTTGAATGACGCACTAGAATGCATAGAAAGATTATATGGATTGGGCTTGTTGCATTTGGAATGACTTTTCAAGATTGGATGGGATGATGGAAGATCCTTAGACCATTGACAAGGGAAAAACCAAGGCATGCGATAGGTGTTGCGTATAATGATAACTCGTTTGGAAAAATACTATGAAGGCTATGACATGATATTTCGTGGATAGTGTATGACCAAAGGATAGACATGTCAAGAGTTTTTCCAAAGCATGATTTATGTTTGCACCCCAACCCTTATCAAGATCAAAGTAGGTGGGAAAATGGACATGAGTGGTAGGGTTAATATGGATAGATAGAAATGTCATATGAAGGGTATGGGAGATGAGACAACTTTCCCCCAAGTATAATAGTCCACATAGATAATTTCTTACACATGATGCCTGTTTGCCAAGTTTTCATCATGGTACTTATCCAAAGTGCCATAAGAATGGTTTTCACTATTGGACAAAAATTTTCTCTTGACTTTTTTTTCTTTTTCTTTTTGGTGTCACCAAGATGCCAATTTTCCAGGTTTTCATCAAAGTGACTTTTTTAAAAAAAAAAAAAAAATTCTGGATGGCCTTGATGCTTTAGATGATCACTGATTGTGCCGAATCCATTGATGGTGTTGATGTAGAGATTGGTGCCATGATATCCCAATAATAACCTTGATGAAGTAGTTGCCTTGTAAGGATCAGAGCACTTGTATACAATTGATTGATGTCATTGTGATCCTTGTTGACACTAGAGTTGGCCTTATCAAAATACACACATCGCAATAGAGTGTCATGGGAGTCCTTATAATAAAGAGTTGCTGCCAAGATGCGACGGATTTGTGACGTAGGATTTTTAGACTTTAGACGATATGTAGGATTATGACGGATGATGGGAGACGTGTTTGACAATTTAGATGTAGGAATTCTCATTTTCCAAACTTGGGGTGATGGATGATGGAGACTGGGTTTCAGATTGGGTTAATGTTTGGAACCATGACTTTTATATGCCTTGTATGATGACCATTTTGAAGGAGATGGACATTTATTATATGTGGGAGTCCTCTTTTCTTGTGGCTCCACATTTTGATTGACTTTTACTTTTGAACTATTTTCTTTGCTTGATCCATTTTTCTTTGGGATCCATTTTAACTTTATTTGTCCACTTGGATTTTTGATTGATTCAATGGCCTTTGATATTTGATTTTGAACTTTGAATTTGTAAGACTTTTGTTTTTGTTGCTTCCAAATGGAAGGTTTATTCATGTTGGAATGACAATTTATGGTATGGGTGGAAGGAGTGTTGGCAACAACCTTATGGTAAGAACTACTCATGGCCTCCATTTTGATGTTTGTATCAGATAAAGTTTCCCCCAATATCGAGAAGATACCATTAACATCATTAGATTTGCTGATTGAAGGATAACCAAGACCTTGATGTCTAGGATTTTCCTGAAACTGTACTGGTTCTAGAATTCCTTGCTCGTGTATGCCTAGTCCTTTTCCTTGATACTGCATGCTCTGAAAGATTCTGTTTGCGATGGGGTATTTTTTATTTTGAAAGCAAGATGCTAACCCATCACTATGCATGTGGAAACTGTTACTTGGAATCTTCTCCTCTACAAGAAATCCTGATTTGATAAAAGTGGATGATCCTAGTTGATAAGATGTCTTATCTTCATTGACATGTTGGATATCTTTGGTGTGATTTTGTGACATATTAGATTCAAAGGATTCTACTGGTGCTTCCAAGTCGATATTGAAACTGTCTTTATGGTCATTGTCATAGAGTCCAATGAACTCAGCTATAGCTTGATCATTTGCAAATATTTCTAGAGTAGGAGACTCTTGTTCTAGAGGAATATCATCTATGTGTCCAAAGGAGGCAAGTCTCTCATTTTGGGAAATGAATGTGTTTGGTACTTGGATAGGGTCATTTTCAAATGTTTGATCATGAATGGCATAAAGGTCAAGGAGTGGATCATTTTGGACTTCTTGCGCAATAGTAGTGTCTTGATCATGGGAATGAAATCTTGATCAAGGATAGGTGTACTTTGGATGCCATGGTTATCTAGAAGGACTTCTTGGATGGACTTAAAGATAGGGTCATAGGATAAATTACTTTGATCTTGACATGAAGGTGAAGTCATGATGTCATGCTTTGGACTTTCCATTTGACATGTATCCTTAATTTTAGTAGATGGGATGTGACTTTGGAGACCATGAATAAATGTATTTTCATGACTAAATGTAGACTGAGATGGAGTGGCTTGGAAGGGATTAGTGGATGAAGGACTAGGATAGGACATGGAGAATTGGAAGGAATTAGTGGATGAAGGACTAGGGTAGGACATGGAGGCTTGGAAGGGATTAGTGGAAGGTTGGTTTCCCTTTTCAAGGTTAGGATAAGGGTGATAAGTGGACATTTGTTGTGGATTCATGGCATGGATTATGCTAAGGGACTCTTGATAATGAGGGTAGATGGATGGAGGACTAGGACTTATGGATTGTTGGTAGGAAGGGTATGTGGGTAGTTGACCATGGGTTGACGTTGATTGGTATTTGGATTGGATAAATTGTCTTTTGAAGTCTATGGCTTGTTGGAATTGACCATTACAGAGTAACTGGTATTCAACTTGACTAGCACACATATCAAGGTAAATTGTAGACATGGTGGTGAGGTTATGATGAAAGATGGAGTATGACTAAGGTATGTGATATGAGGGCTAAGGTATGACAGTGAAAAGAGTGACTTAAATCTAAGGTATGCAACCTAAGCTGTGTTTTTGGGATTTTCTGTGCAAGTAAAATATGTCTAATATGATGCTAGTCTAGGATGACAATATCTAAAGATGCAAAGGCTAAGCAAGATTCTAAGGTAATCAATTTTGTAAACCTGAGACGAGGGTACCAACTACCTAAAGTCTAACCAAGGCATCAATTTAATTATGTCAAGGAACCAATATAGGACTAGGATCAAAGATATGGTGAGTTTCCTAACTAGACTGATGAGCTAGGAGGACTCTCTATAGGACAAAGGATAAAATTATAAGACTAGGTTCAATGACAGATTTTGTTGACGCTATGATTTTTCTAAAGTGTAGATGATGGACCTATTCTAAAGTTTGTAAAAGTGACCTTCCTAGAAGTTTACTCCAAAGGAAAAATGTATTCTAAGATGAGATCAAACTCAGAATTAGGACAACTATGGTAATGACTATATGAGCCTAAAAGATGTAAAATTGAGCAAATCATTTTAGGTTTCTGTTCAAAGTCTGCCTATGGGATGCCAACTGAAAGACTAGTATAACCGTGTTGATTAGACAGTGACTATGAATTCTGACTTTTTGATAATCAAGCAAATGCGTCATAGGATTTCACATATGCAGTTAAGTTTACCAGTTGTTGTTTTCTAGTGATCAATTGTGTTTCTCTGGTAAAGTTCAATGTGTGACTCTAACAGATGCGGTTAACTGTCTAACAGATGTGACTCGTAATGACAGTTGCGATTCAAAATATGATATATGTGGTTTTTTTTCATGAAACAATTGCAAATTGATTTGGCAGATGTGATTCTATGCTAAACAGATGTGACTCAATGCGACTCAAAGTTAAACAGATGTGACTCACAATAATAGATGCGACTCAAAGTTAAACAGATGTGACTCTAAATAATAGATGTGACTCGAAGTTAAATAGATGCAACTCGTAATAACAGATGCGACTCGAAGTTAAACAGATGTGACTCTAAATAACAGATGTGACTCGAAGTTAAACAAATGTGACTCAAAAAATCAATTGCGACCTTCTGGTGAACAGTTGCGACTCTCTGTGAATTTCCAGTGATGAGATTTTAAAATTGACTTCGTTTTCCATGATCAAATTCTGACAATCAAAGACAATCATAAGACAAAGTGTTTTCAATTTTGATTTTGGACTCAAAGAATGTTTAAATTGATAATAGACAAGCACATCCTAATAGGCCAAAGGCCTAGGGTTTGTATACTTGGTATAGCCCACTAAAATACCTTGGATTGGTGATAAACACCTTTCCTTCTCAAGAGCGGATAGCTTAGAAATTTGGTGGCATTGGCTCCCCTCCACGGCTCATTAACATCTTTCAAGCACACCAATTTCAAATTCTTTGGGCAATGACCTCCCAAGAACTGCTATCTCTACTCAAGGGGATCAGTAGTGAGTATCTTCGGGCATGATACTATACCCTGCACTATACCAAGAAACGGCCACAAATAGGTTGGTCTCTAAAACAAAAGGTATTTAGTATGGGCATTCTATTCGTGGGGTGTGATCCATACGGCGCGAGTCCCCTTTCAGATCCATCTCATCGGAACCACACTCATGATTCTTGGGGTTTCCCCAAGAACCCACTTTTATAGACTAGTTGGAAGTCCCTCAGGTTTAGGGTGCTACCGGTCTGAGTTGTCCTGGGGTGAGTACTTTTTCCCACTAGAATAGGCCCAAGTTCTAGAGTTGGTAACCATTTCTCTTTCACCCAGGATCGCACGGATGCACAAGGGGAGAGGATACTTCGATGTACCAAGTCGTAAGGGTGACCAAACTTGTGCTTTCACACCAAACACAATAGACACTTGTTAATTTTAACCAAATGAAAGATTTGATATGCTACCAAACAATCTATTTCAAAATTAACTAGGGTCTTCGACAAACGTCCTGTAGAAAAACTAGTTAGTAATTTTCAAAATTGTCTTCGTCAATCATCTTGCAAAGGTTTGTTAACTCCAAAGGGCCACACACTGGAAATCAGATATCAGTAACACACAAACCAATTGAAAATTTGAGATTTTCAAAAATAGAAATAAAGTTTTACCAGTCAATTGCGTCGCAGTATTACCAGTCAGATGTGACATTTCTTCTTCAGTTGCGGCTTGGGAAATCAATTGCGGTTTAGGAATTTTTAGATGCGTCGTATTATTATTTTCTTTAGATGCACCATTTATTTTGTCAGATGCGGTTCAGGAAGTCAATTGCGTCGATTCATCAAACTGATGCGTCGTTCCGTATGAAAAACTTGCAAAAATCAAAATAAACATCTACGGATTTGCGAATATGGTGTCTTCACTTCGGGTTCACCAAATGCAATGCCAAGAAAGTGCACAAGAAACAGATTAGAAGCAAACATGCAAATCTACTAAATCTAAATGCAAATCTAAATGTTAAGAAACAAAGAACAAAGGAAAGTAAAAACGTAAACAAAACTAGAACAATCTCACCAATTTGGAACATATTTCCATGATTCATCTTGATTGCCCTTCTCCATTTTGCTTGTGTAGTATAATTGCCCTCAGATTTCTCGTAAGTTCATGCAAGTATAGCCTAAGATAATGATTAGCAAAATATCGAAGATTCAAGATTGAGTGCTCTCAAAAGTCATAAGATTTCGCGAGAGATTGGAATGAAGAATGACAAATCAATTTATAGAAAATTGATTATTCGAACGATAGGTCAAGATTGAAAGATCAATGGACGGTTGAGATCGACAGATTAGACATGCATTCTAATAACTGTCAGAAGTGACATGAGTGATACAAACTAGAAATAGGATTAAAGATTAAATAAATGATTTAATCTTTAGTTCGACATTCGAAAACATAAGAAATATCTTTGTATGACAAAGAAGAAGATTGATTATAATGACTCTCTGTTCGAATGCATGCACGAGGTTTAATTAATTAAATAAGAATATTTAATTAATCCACATGTAGACGCAAATAAGTTAGAACTGGACGATTGAATGATCTGACAAAGAGATTACTCAAGACAGCCACTCAGACAGCAAATGAAGAGTTAACTGAGCGATTAAAATAGATGTTGAGTCAAGTAAAAGTGAATACTTAGATAACTCACATAATTATCTAAAATATAGAGGAATGCGTTAAAATAGAATTAATGAATTAAATAATTCATTTAATTCAAGACTCAATATTCAAAGAATAATTAAATAAATAAGATTTATTTAATTAAATGATGAGGGATTTAAATGAATAATTAAATAAAAATTTATTTAATTATGGTTGAAATATGATAAAGAGTAAATTAAATAAGAATAATTAATTTGACAAGAAGGATAAGGTTAATTAGTAACATAATTAAATAAAAAGGGTTTATTTATATGTCGGATAGAATAAAGAAATGTAAGATTATTTAATTAATAGAAGAATTAATGTTAAGATGAATTAATTAAATAATTAAGATTATTTAATCAATAGAAGAATTAATGTTAAGATGAATTAATTAAATAATTAAGATTATTTAATCAATAGAAGAATTAATGAAGAATATGAATTAATTAAATAAACAAGATTATTTAATCAATAGAAGAATTAATGTTAAGATGAATTGATTAAATAATCAAGATTATTTAATTAATAGAAGAACTAATGAAGAATATTGAAGTCGCAGGCTTAGACCAGATTTCGGTGTCTATAGCAAGTACCTATCATATACCTTTATTTCTCTCCTCAAAGTCTAGTTGGGTGCCACAAATAGACCTCTATATTGAACGCAGTCAGCCAAAAGATAGACCAAGTATGAGGTCATGTAGAACTGAGAAGTTTTCTTAACGGCCACAAACTGCTCATGCAGGTAGTTGCTAATCATTCCTACCTAGTGGAACTTAGTCTTTCCTCTAATGATTTCTTCTATGAAATAGAGCATCCATTCCTGGAAATATGCCACAGTTGGGAGGCCCATAACCTTGCTTAACAAGGTTACCAAATCATGGTAATCCCTGTGGAAATCACTCCTGAAGAGCTCCTAGGGTACTTTGTTCATGCTGCCCCTCTTCTCCTTCAGCGAGTATTGATTAATTAGTTTCTTACATTTGAGGGGGTCAACTTTCCACATGCTCTCAACATACTCCTTAGTTGTTTCTTCCATTTCATCAAAGGTGGGGATGTGGAAAGTTTTCCCTATAGACTTGGAGGACAAGTTAGCCAATATTTTTCCATCTCTATCCATAATTCTTTTGGTCTTTTCTTGGTATGCCTCTCTACAGGCCATTACTTGTTCAGGACCCATGAGGGCAGGTGGGAAACTGGCTACCTTGGCCAATCCACTTTTTCTTCTCTTCTTAGAATTCTCTATAATGGGATTGGCAATGAATCATTTCCTAAATTCATCAATGTCAATATGTCTCAGGTTCGTATCCAAGACTGTATCCCACTTTGTGGTCACTTTAGTATTGATCTCGACCCCCTAGAATTTTTACTTCATTTGATCCTTAGCCTCTTTTTCCCTTGGTGCTTTGGAAGCCTTCTTGCCCTTTTATTTCTCTATGGATGCCCTCAAAGGTCTTGTAGTTGATTCCATAAATCCTGCAAGCAAAGGAGCAATAAGCATATTCACGTGCAAATCATGGGGAACATCAGCAAAATCCTAGAAAATCAATGTTAGACCGAGTAATTTATCATTTAAAGATCATAACATTCCTTTCAAATCATGATTTTCCTTTTGTTTGGGGGTGATATGGCAATGTGGGTCCAGGGGTGCGGACTTCCCTGGGTTGGCAACGATTTTGAAGGCAGTTGCAAACATAAAACAAATATAGCACAACAACCCACATGAATCCACTCGCATTAGGATTTCCATCATGTGTTGGGGCCCAACAAGAGGTTGAGTCATTTTGGCACATGGGCTAGGTCATCCATGAAGTTTTGGAAGTGCTAACTTAGTGGTTCAGGCATGCGGGTTTAAGAGTTGTAGGTGTAGGGGCTATCTTGTTTGTTTGGGAGTTCTTCCATTGGAAACAACACTAGAAAGATATCACCTTGCAATGCGGGGTCCACACTCAGGGAGGATGATATTGGGATAATCTTTGAAGTTCAAATGGTTTAGATGGACACGGGTGGGGAGATGCAGAAAGATGACATATATCAGCCATTTCAGATGGTGGAGATGAGGCAGTGGCCTATAGGAGGCAGCCCACACCATTAGGTCCATAGGGATCCTTGGCATAAGCTATTTGTTTGCTATCAGCTAGAAGGAGGCAGCGAGGTCAGGTCTTGCATAGTGGGCTGAAGGCTTAGCTTGGCAATTTAAGTGCTGTGAAATTGGGGCAGTGACCCATAGACGGTTGCTTGCCTTAGAATATCCACATGCAACTTTCTTTACTTGGTGGTTTTCAACAAACATTCAGGGAAAAATGGGTATCGGGGCTTGCGGAGAGGAAGGACGAAGATCCTTGGCCATGTGAGATGGTGGACACAAGGCAACAACGACCTGCGTTAGATGGTCTGCGAGCACAAACTTGGTTGCTCATTTTTTAGGCTCAAGCAGAGGTGGTGAATGCGGGGTCCGCAAGGCAGATGTATGGGTGGCTCAAGCCATTTGGGACGAAAAAGGAAAGATGGAGGCCCATAGATGGAATTCTACAAAGGATAGCCCACATGGGTTAATCACTTAGTCATTTCGGCTGGGAGAATTGGATGGAAGTCACCAGCGTGAGGTCCACCTAGTGGGTGGAACCTAAGGCTTTGGCATTTGGAAATGAACATTGAATGGTGGCAAAATAAAGGTGGACATTCGCTAGCGATGGTCCACAAGAAGGGTTAAACAATAAGCTTGGTCAGTGGACATGAAAGTCATGGGACCCACAGGGTGGGAGGCTAAGGTAGGCTAGCCATTTGGGATGTCGAAACACAAGGAGAAATCCAAATGAGGAAACCCGCATTCATGGACCTGCGGAGTCAAAAGGATCCTGCTCATCCAATGATTTTCGTTTGAATTCAAAACATGACAGCTAAGCGGAAGCGGCTTCTTGCATGGGCAGGTCCAAGCAAGATGAAGGCCATCTATTTGAAGTTTATCATTGGTGGGTGTGATAGTGGCAGAAAATTTTTTGGGGGCCACAAGGGCCCAATTTCCCTGGTTCAGGAATGACGATGGAGGGTTTAAATTTTGCATGGTTTTCTAAGGCAGATTTTGAAGGATTTTTAAATTTTTGGGACATGGGTTTTGTTCGCCGTTCATCTTTCTTTCTAGTTTTAATGTTTCTAGCTTAATATTTTAATGAATTTTTGAAATGAAAGAAAAAATATGAAATGAGCAATGGAAGAAGACTAACCTAGGAGACCTAACGAAATATGTGAAGAGACTACAAATGATTATGCTTCGAATGGTGGCAGGATTCTATGGGCGCGGAGGTGGTGACAACTAAAGGCTCTGATAGGTTTCTAGAAAGAATGTTGGTGGTAATGACCTATTGAAAGTGACTATTTATAGAATTTTAAGCATTAAATGCTCACCATTAATGTAGGTATAGACATAGCCAAAGTTGGTCAGCACAGTTCAAAAGAAGACGGTAACGGGAATGGTGGCGTCCACAAAGCAGACAACACTCATGTGTTAGACGTTTGGTTGGTCTGTGAAGGAAGCGATGACGAAAGTTGTGGGTCCCACAGAGTGGGAGGACACGCCAGCTCAGCCACCACAGGGATGGAAAAAACATGATGGAGTTCCACATAGGGTGGCTTGCATGGGCGGACCCGCAGGGCATGAAGGACGACAATTTTAAAGTTTGAAGGAAAACTGCCAAGGGAACTCTGAAGAGGCTAAAGACTTGAGAATTTTGAGGGTGATGAAACTTGGTCAAATTAAGATGACATCTCTAAGACTCCTTGACCACTTAGGACCCAAAATAGGGGGCACACAAAATGAGGCGAAGCAAAAAGCAACCCAACAAAGTGAAAAGAGACAGTCCTCGTTCTGAATGGGGTATGTGTGCTATAGGCACAACACAAGGCATTGGAGGAGTACTCCCTCCTTCTCGAGGATGGAAAATATTTATTGTGAAATGATGGTTGTGGTTAAGCTCATCCTTTGGAGATTTTTTATCATTATTGCCTACTTTCTTGTCACATGATTTGTGGGTGTTGGTTTTCTTGTTCAATTTATTTCATCTATCTATTTCTTGGGGTTTTAGTTTATGGTGGCTATGATCATGGGAGGGGACCATAGTAGGATTGAGCTTGAATTCCTATGCAATATGGAGGACAATTCATAAAATTTGGAGGATTTTAGAGCATGGGAATTTCATGCCTTTTCTAGAAAGGCTCCACAGTCATGACCCTAAGGCCTCAACGAACTTTGTTAGTTATTGGAATAATAGAAGATTGCAGGTTAGGGGTATGGAATTTGTGATTAATGAGGAGTTTATTACTTCCACAACTAGGTTGTCATTGGTGGGCCGTAATTCTTCAAGGAGAGGAAGAGTAATGATGACACCATGGACTAGTTCTTTAAGGATGAGGAGTGAAAGAAGTTGGTTAAGTTACCATCTTGGGGCTACGAACGAAATTCTCTAAAGAAAATTTGGGCTGATGTTGAAGAGTTCATCATGCAGCATGTAACCCTAGATGCTCATTATACTGCAATTTTAGGCCACCATTTCACTTTGTTGAATCATTTCATGCATGGGTTGTTCATCTAATTCCCTTTCTTTATTTTATCTTCATTGGAAGTATCATTGTATGCTCATCTAAAAAAATAGGAGGGCTCCTATTCTCCATGAGGGTCTCATACTCCTATAATGGAGCATGTGAGAGCCTAGATCTTAGATAAGAAAATTAAAGGTAAGGAAAAAGATATTAGTGATGAATCCCTCTCCACTGTCTTGAATACCACTATTGTTGGTGAAGAGGATGAGGGTGGGTCTTCATCCACTGTAGTGGCCCTTTCTAAGAAGAGGAAGAAGGGGAATCACATGGGAAAAAATGTTGTTAAGAAGATTTTTCTTCAGGAGTTAGATTATGTTGGCAATGATATGGATGTTGTTTTTGGAGGTTCATAGTCTAAGGGAAATAATGAACTTAATGATCAAGACCCTATTGTGGATGGGCGTAAGGAGGAAGTTCCTGAGAATGATGGGTAAAAGGAAGCCAAGGAACTGTCGTGGAGGACTTCTAAGCTCACTACAAATATGAAAAAATAGGTTGTGAAAGGTGATTTGAAGGGTCCCAAGGAGTAGGATAAGGAGAAGGGTATTATTGATAATGTTGTTGAAATAATTGACTCCCTTGTTAAGTAGTCACCCAGTATGGAGCTTTCAAGTGGGAAGTATTTGCATGAGGATGAGGGGGTTAACCCTAGTTATAGAAATCTAGAGCCTCTTAAGGTGAATCCTCTCTCTAAGGAATTTTCTTACATTAATGATGACAATACTTCAATGTTTGAGCTTCTAGATATGGCTCATTCAGGGGCTACAGTCACATCTAAGCTAGCCAAGTGGGTATTGTAGAAGTTTAATAGGGTGAATATCAATATCAGGGGCCTCAAAGAGAATATGCAAAATAGTTTGAAGGGATCCTCCTCGAATATGTTGATTGAAAGATTTGTGGACTTAGAGTGCTCCTTTATGGATTTCAAATCCCTGTGTGAACAATGCCTCTTTGATATGGAGGCTAAGATTATTGAAACTAATGTGGACATCAAGAAGCTACTGCATGTTAGCCATTGTTCAATCAAGAATAGTGTGGAGTCTCTTGAGGCCCTGTTTCACAAGATAAGTCAACTTAGGGAAGATCAAATTTACTTTGCAGAGTTGATCGAGAAGGACCAATCCTAAAAGGGAAAGGGGAAGAAGGTTGAAAAAGATGAGGCATCAACTAGAGGAAGGGGTAACTTGAGGAAGACCTTTGAGGAGGAGAATAAAGAACTGATGGACATGGTTGAGTTGCATCGTAACCAGGAGATTGAGGTGGCTAAAAAACATGAAATAGTTTATCTTTTTGTGTTGTTTTCTGTTACTATTTTTTTCTTGTTGGGTCTACTTTTTGGCTGTTGTTTTGTTGTTGGTTGTTGTTGATGGTTCAATGTGTTAATATTTAAGAAAATTTTCATCTTTATAGTTATAAAGGGTTTTGGGTCCCTTCAAAACCTATTTCTAACATTATGCAAGGTGGAAAACACACCTTTTCCTAACAATTTAGGCTAAAATGGCCTATGGAGATGTAGATGAGGAGACTTGTCAAGCCGAGAAGACTTTATGTCTTGACTGAACTAAAGTTCTAAAGAAAGATACATCTTATAAAAGTAGAAATCCAAAATTTAGAGATTGAAAGAGGGAGATAAAAACTTTTCTTTTTTCCATTTATCTACTTTAAAGCATAGAAAGAGGAATTATATCTCTAGACTTAATGATGAAAATGGATTTAAGGGTGATTTTGATGAATAGGTTAGAAAGATAGCTTCTAATTACTTTTAATCTTCTATGATGGAATCAAATACTAACCATTCTATGACATTAAAAGGGAAGTTGATAGATAACATCACTACAACCTTATCCATGGAAGATAATGCCCTTCTTTTAAGGCCAATGTCTATGGAGGAAGTTAGGGTTGCAACTTTCTCTATTGGGTCCTTTAAGTCTCCCGGACTTGATGGGTTTCCCTTGTCCTTTTTTCAAAAATCTTGGGATATTATTGGGGGGGATGTTTTCTTGGTGGCTAAAGACTTCTTAAAATCTCGGAAACTGTTGAAATAACTAAATAATAATTGCATTGCTCTTGTCCCTAAAAATCATGACCCTTCAAACATGGTTGACTTCAGGCCTATCAACCTCTATAAAACTATTTATAATATCTCTTCCAAAGTCCTTGTCAATAGGATAAAACCTCTTTTGGGGAAAATGATTAGTAACTGTCAAAAAAAATTTATGTCAGGTCACCAAATTTTGGATGTAATTTTTTTAACTCATGAAATTTTGCACTCTATAGATAAGAGTAACATTTTTGACATAGTTTCTAAATTGGATATATCTAAAGCTTATGATAAATTTAGTTTTCACTTCCTTTTCTATGTTCTAAAAAAATTGGCTTCAATGGAATGTTCCTCAACTTCATAAAATAATGTGTGATAAAGGTTTTAAGTAATTAGCACTTGTCAATGGAGTTCCTAGAGGATTATTCAATGCTAAAAGGGGATTAGATAGGGATTCCCTCTATCTCCACATCTCTTCATAATGGTATTTGACTTGTTATGGGAAGGGATATTGAAAAATTACTTGATGATGATGTTCTCAAGGGAATCAAACTTGCCACCTCTCTTAACCCTTCAACTATCTAACAATTTGTGAATGACACTATCCTATTTGGGAAATCCTTGATTTTGCAAGACACAAAGTGGAAGTTGTGCCTCAAAAATTATGTTGCTATCTCAGGACAATACATCAACAATAAATAAAGTAGGATATACTTCTTTAATACAATTTTGGAGCTAAAAAAAAAAAACTATTATGGGTTGTGATAGTGCTATTCTTCATGTTGTTTATCTTGGGCTCCATCTTACTATTGAATAAGTTACTCCTTCATTTTAGAATATAGTGTTAGCAAGAATTCTAAAAAAATGGCAGATTGGAAGGGTAATATTTTGAGCGATGCTTGCAAACTTCAACTCCTCATTGTTGCTTTGCAAGGTATTCATGTTTACTTCCTTTCCATGTTTAAGATCCATAAGTACATTACTGATAAATTTGAGAAAATCCAAATAATTTTCTTTGGTCTAGTATAGAAGAAAAAAATGGCCCTCATAAGTTGGGACACTATCTTCCTAAGGCTTGTGGGTACTTATGAATTAGAAAAATTCATCGCACCAATAAAGCCCTTATGAATTAGGTTGGTTGGGATATCATTTTGAATGGAAAGGAATGGCGTGAAATAATAAACTCTAAGTACTTAAAGAACACTTAGTTTTTCAAGAATCATTCTAACTCTAAGCATCCTCAGGGTTCAAGAATCCTTCTAAATTTTTGTGATCATTGGGAAAGTTTTCAATCACCTAGTGAGGATGTCCTATGCCAACAAGTGCCACTCCTAGTATCATGAGATACATCAAAATCCTTTGTTAGGAAGGGACTAGGAAGCCTCTTAATTGAGCTAATCTTTCTGTATGTATAGGCACCAGTATTTCCCTGAAACACAAAATAAGAACCATTTATTGTAGCAGCCCAAATCCTTTTTACTTGTTGGTGCAAGAGGTTAGACCTCCAAAGCTGCCATACATTCCGCTATTCATTGTAGAAATAGAAAATCCCTCAAGGTCTTCAAATATTAGGGGGTAAGAGAAATTGGTGTGCTTGTGCCATGTAAGGGGGAGCTAGTGTGACCAAGATCTCTAGCTATCCGCTTTGTTTAAGTGTTTGTATAAATCCAAGTAGGGACTTAACAGGTAGTATCCACTATCCAACCTAGGTTGTGCTTGCTTACGAGTGTTCTTGAAATTTGTCAATACCAGTGAAACAATTTTGAGACTAGAATAAGCCCCTACTCAAACTTTCTCTGATTTTATATCAGATTCACTAAAAAAAATCGTCTGATTTGTTTTACGTATGTTTAAACAAATTTTTCCAAGGACTTTCTCACCTCATTTTTACCATTATCCATTCATCCATCACCTCTTTTTTTTGCATTAGAAATTCCCCATAGGCCAAATTTTTAGGTCATCTTTTTATCTTGCATAAACCTCTTGTAAATCTCAGGTTGGAAAGCCCATCAAACTTATACTAGACCATAGCTCCAAATCTGTATTCTCTTGGCCTTATCTTTTAGAAAAAAATCATCCTAGTCCTTCATCATTTAGTTGGTTCTTCAACTTATCAGTCTAGTTTGAGACCACCTTGTCAACATATCCTATCAGTCTTAACTATACCCAAGGTCATTGATAATCATATTAGTTGTTATACCTATCTTAGTTTGATTAGCAATTGTATCTTAGTTTACCAGAGTTTTTAGTCTTCATCCTAGATCATAATACTCCATCCTTTCATCTCACATCTTGCATACCCTAGTGATAGACATACTACTAATTTTGATCATTGTGACATTACCTTATTCACACCTTGACTATTGTCACCTTGAACCTTAATTGTGGTATCATTATTAGGCATTGCTATATATTCAAAAATAAAAAAAAAGCATAACTTAGGTTGCATACCTTAGGCTTAAGTCATACCCTTACGTTGTCATTACCTCAGGCTTCATAGTTCATCATATCATCCACATTCCCTTTGCAAGTCCTTTTGTGGTAGAAACAAGATCAAAAAGGAAAAGGAAAGAAATAGATCTATATGACAACAACTAATTTGAATCAAATGACCTTTATAACCATAGAAGCAACTTCGGTACCTCTTCTAGTGAACCACCCAAGGCATCTACCAATCCTTTTGAAAAATTCCTCATAAGAGACCCACATGGACAAGTAGTTATAGAGTAAGTTGAAGTAGCTGCACAAGACCCTAAGGTTGCATCACTTGCAGATGAGATAGTGCTATTGGACCCCCAAAGGTTCTTGCCCAAAAAATTTCATAGTGGTGCCAAACTACCTCATGGCTTCAACATGAACACACTTCAAGCAACACCCACCCAAAACCAACAAAACCAAGGACTCAACATGTCTAAAACTAGTGGTTCCAAGACCCAATAAATAAATGCTTCTCTTCCACAAGGGAATCCAACTCAAAATTCTACCCCGATTCCTACACCCTTATTTGGAATGCAACCAATGGCACAATCAGGGACACAATCCACAACACAACCAATGACACAATCCTTGACACAGTCCATGTCACAACCTCTTGGTTCTACATCTAATCCATTTAGTACCAAGAACATATCTTCAAATCCATTTGGAGCATCAAGTTCCATGAACATCACATCATCAAATCCATTTGGAACATCTAGGGCCTTGAACACCACATTATCAAATATTTTTGGCACAAATAAAAGGACTAGAGTTCATATTCATGGAACTAACATAAACACCAATGTGCCTCAAGGTCCTAGTATAAAGGTTTCCCAAAAAGTAAATACACAAGGTTTCTTCCAAGTCAATAGCCAATATACACAAGGTCCAAACACTTCCAATCCTTTCCAAATGCAATCTAATGCCAACACCTCATACATTGCACCACAAATCCAAATTCCAATTCTAACCCAATCATTAACACCACAAATCCAAATTCCAAACACAACTCAAACATTCATACCTCACATTAACACTAACATACCATCCCATACAAACGTTGGATCACAAAACATGAATTTGGGACCTTACCAAAATGTAGTTGTAAACATCGTAGGAACAACACTCACACCATATGATGTCCTAGCCAATCAAATGTTAGCCTTTAAAAAGCAAGTAGAAACCATGAAATTTTCAAGAAAGACGACTTACTCTATCCAAGAGTTATGTCATTACCCATTTGATAGGATATTATACATGCCTTATCTTCCTCTACATTATTTCATGCCAACTTTACCTAAATATAAAGGAAGAGGAAACCCCAATGAGCATGTGAGAGAATTTCACATGGCCTTGATTGAAATTGCTTATGAAAAAAAATACTTAATGAGACTATTTCCTAGGAGTCTCTCAGGACATGCTTTAGAATGGTTCACCCACCTATCGACATACATACTATCATGGGATGAACTTGTTGAAAAATTTATCTCCCACTTTTCCTTCAATATCAAAAATGATATCACTGTTTCCACCTTATGTCAAACTAAACAAGAAGAGGGTGAAGCTTTCATAACATTCTTGCAGAGATAGAGAAGCTTAGCTAGTTGTTGTCCTTTTGAAATTCCTTAAAACAAAATTTATCATGTTCATGAAAAACCTGAACACAAACTTAAGATATGCTTTGGAAAACCATTGTTGTTCCACATTCTCCAACCTTGTTGAAAAAGGGGCCAACCTTGAGAAAAACCTTATCACTAAAGGGGAAATTAAAATTTATACCATAACACAAAATGTCCAAGGGACATCAAATGATAAAATTAAGTTTTGGTTCCGTAACAAGAATGTAAAAATGATGGAGTTTTAGATACCAATTCTATGAATAGAATAGGTCCCACATTGACTCTCAAAGCATCCAATACGAACAATAACACACCATATGTTTCTAAACAAGCAACTAATGTGGTACAAAATAATTAAGAGTGGGGACCCCCAAGACAGCCAAGGCAATACCCACGGAGACAATACACTCCTTTACCACAACCAATTGAATCTATCCTAAAGAATCTATTACAATCAAATGTTATATAGCTCCAAGAGCCCAAACCATATGACCCAGAAAAATTCAAACCCTCATGGTGGGATGACAATGCCTTTTGTGAATACCACCATGTCAAATGGAATAAGACCTCATCATGCCATCAGTTGAAGAACATGATTCAAAACCTAATTGAAAATGGTACCATAGAGGTCAAGGGACAACAACAAACTTCCAATAAAGACCATACGATTTTCAAGAATCCATTGCAAGACCATGGTTCTGAGAAACCTTCCATTCTAGGTCAAAAGATAGACAACCATTCCAATTATACCAATTCCTATTTTGACTACACAACTATTAACCATGTTTGAGCTGGTGATG
Organism: Sequoia sempervirens; assembly: GCA_007258455.2. Taxonomy (NCBI): domain Eukaryota; kingdom Viridiplantae; phylum Streptophyta; class Pinopsida; order Cupressales; family Cupressaceae; genus Sequoia; species Sequoia sempervirens. Next base: position 399,798,627 of record VDFB02086081.1, on the reverse strand, counting down.
ATCATGTTAACGCAATAACCATTAAGAAGCAACCTTAATGCGTCGTCACTACCCATAGGGCTAAGGTTACCATATCCAGTCCTCCTCCAAAGCAGCCACAATCCAAATCCCAATACAATGTTGTTGATCAATTGAGAAAGAAAGCCACATAGATTTCCATCCTTAAGGTTCTATCCATATCACCTGAACACAAAGCTATCATCGATATGGATTTGAAAGAAACCTTTATCCCTACCAACTTGTGTGTCAATCAATATGAAGCCATGGTTGGATATTTGGCCAATTCCCACCATGTATCCTTTTCTGACCAAGATTACTCTACACCTAAGTCAAAACATAATGACCCATTGCACCTTGAGGTCTTCATCCACAAACACAAGGTCAGATGAGTCCTAGTAGATGGTGGAGCCAGATTGAACATTTTCACTTTAAAACTGGTGAAGGCATTGGGCCTCTTTGAAGCATGTGTGGATACAACTAAGAGAATTGTCATCAAAGCCTATGATGATGAATAACATTCTTATGAGGGTGTTATCACACTGCATATCAAGGTTGGACCTACAGTACTAGATACCGCATTCCAAGTATTAGACCTTGAACTACCATACAACCTACTCCTCGACCAACCATGGATCCATGCCATAAAAAAATTTCCATCCACATACCATAAATATCTAAAGTGTCCTTACAATGACACCGAAATCATAATCATCGGTGATCTTGACCCATTTCAATATTGCACTAATTTGAGGGGGTACCTAAACACCAAGTTCCTATAAACCGTGAAGCTACATCATCTACTCCATCCAATTATGTTGACCCATACACTTTGACTAAATCCTCCACATTCACCATTCCATCTTTCGATCCCAAGATTAAGATTCAGGACAAGGGGTGTGGGGAGTATCATATGAACACTTCCTATTGCATCACTAAGTTACCAAATTCTCCAAAGTCCTATGGAAAGCTCGTCTATAAGATGGAACCTAAAGTTTTCATTAAATTTCCTCCCACCACCACCTTCACAAACTGGGGATAATTAAACAAAGAATACATTGATGATGTTTCAGATTGGATTTAAAAAGACAAGGAAGATCTGAAGCTGCTACTAACAGAACTATATGGTAAAGGCTTTGAGCTCATGAAACAAAAGGGTTATGATGGAATCAATGGACTCGACATACATAAAAATGAAATGAGAATCCTTGATGCCTCTTAAATGACTAAAGATCTTAGGGCTAGGGTTTCTACCAATTAGGATTGGTGCTTCAAGTACTAAGGTGATTTCAAATAAGGATGCTAGTGATTTGAAAGACTTTGAGACATCTTAAAATCCTACTGGCATCTATTATAGCGACACTGGATCTAATGAATATGAGTGAGATTCTTGGACCACTATTGACTATGAGCTCAACCATGTCTTTCATGACTCAGATACACCTCGTTCATCCTTTACCAACCTCATGGATATTAATATCCATGTTGATTCCTTTCACGAACAAAGACCACAAATGAAAGCACATGGATAAAATCCTTTTGGGACCCTAATAATACATCCATATTTACCCTATTCACTCCTTCCCCATCCTTGAGTAACAATGATGATGGAAATTCCCTCGTTTACCCGCAATTGATTGATTGGGACCAGCAAGGTCCACCCACCTTGTACATATTTGAAAATGATGAAAGCATCGCTGAGTTCATGGGAATACGGGAAGGCATACCACATAGGGACCATAAAGATGGTTTTAATATAGATCTTGATGCTACAACATATTTTAGTGAGACTGTCCCACCCTCTAGTTACAAAATTGATAAAAATAATAAAAAAAATGAACAGTCTTTAGGTGAAAACTGAAAGGTGTCTTTTGACCAGGAAAAAGTAAAAAGAAAGGATGTATCCAAGGGAAAAAACAACTCTAAGGCACCCATGGATGGAGGGTTGGAATTTCTCCCTATTAATCAAGAGAGATCCCTGATGTTGATTGAAGAAGTAATAAAAGTCAATATAGGTACGACAAAGAATCCTAAGATTGTTCTCCTTGTAGCATCCTTGATAGAAGAAGAAAAACTAGCATTTGAAGACTTTTTCACCAAACATCAAGTCAATTTTTCATCGTCTTATATTGATATGCCTAGATTGGACCCTACATTGGTCCTACATCATTTACTGTTGCTTCCAAATGCAAAGTTGGTCAAACAAAAGCTTACAAAAATGCATCCTCAAATAGCTATATTGGTCAAAGTTGAACTCAAGAAATTATTGGATGTTGGTTTCATAAGACTTGTTGACTATCCAAAATAAATATCAAACCTTGTACCAATGACCAAACCAAATGGATAAATTTTTATCTGCATAGATTTCTGTGACCTGAACAAAGCATGTCCAAAGGACTATTTCCCACTTCCTAATATAGACATCATAGTAGATCTAACAATATGCTACAAGACGTTGTCCCTCATAGATGGCTTCTTGGGGTATAATCAGATCCATATCACTCCTGAAGATCAACAAAAGATGTCATTCACTTACCCATGGGGTACATACTGTTGGAAGGCTATGCCATTCAAACTTAAAAATACAGGCACAATGTATCAAAGAGCTATGACCACTATATTTCATGATCTCATGCACACATTGATGGAAGACCATGTTGATGAACTTTTGGTGAAATCCTTGACACATGGTGATCATTTGAGACTCCTGGACAAAATTTTCAAAAGGCTTGAAGAATATAAAGTCCATCTAAATCCTAAGAAATGTTTGACGTGACATCGAGAAAGCTCTTAGGATACATAGTTTCCCATAGAGGCATTGAAGTGGACCCGACAAAAGTAAAAGATATATTAGATATGTCTCCCCCAACAAGAATTAGTCAACTTAGGTCATTGCAAGGTTGACTTTAGTCCATCAAATGCTACATTGCACAACTTGCAGATAAATGTCAGCCTTTTCAGTATTTGTTACGCATGGGAGTTCCTTATATTTGGATAGATAAGTGTGATGCATCTTTTCAGGTAAAAGCAAGAAGTTGGGACCATGAAGAGGGGAAGTTTTACCCAAAAAAAATCTTGCAGAAAACACATACATGTTATTAAAAAAACGTGTATGCATTATGCTTTGGGTACTGTTATGCCTTGCATAACCACCCCATTTTAAATTTGATTAAAATGGGACCCTCTTTTTCTTTCACTCTTTTTGTTTTTCCCACTTTGATTTTGAGGTTTTACTTTGCCTTGGCATGTGCTTAATATGTTTATATTGCTTGCCCAAGTGTTTTCCCCAAGTTGCATATTGAAAATCTTATGTTTCGGGCGAGGTTCAGGTTTTTACCCTAGTTCGATATTTTTCGGTCTGTCTAGATGTTCCTAGATTTCTTTCAAACTCTAGTTTCAATGTTGTTGTTCGAGTTTTTGAGCCAATTTGGGATTGTTCGCCTCATCCGAATTTTCCCAGATTGTGCTTGAAGTCTGGCTCGGCTTGTTTTACACTGCAGTTCAGAGATTTTTGGCCTTCATGGAATTATGCCTGGGTTGAATTTTTCCAGATTTCCGTCTTGCCATCGGGTTTCCAAGTTTGGTCAATTTTTGGGGCTTTATGCCATTTTGCTATATCATTTGCATTCTCCTGAGTTGAGATGCTCAATCTTATTGTGCTTAAAAATGTTATGGTCTTGCTTGGAGTTCAAATTCCTGTGTGTTTGGGCATTTCATGGCTTGCCCTGTACGTTCATGGTTAAAATCTAGGGTTTCATGCCTAGGGCGTCGCCATTTTGTCTTCATCTACTTTCGATTGAGCCTAGGATTTGAAGGAGATCTGTAGGAGCTCATGTTAAATTATTTTCGTGCCCAGGGTCCTCAAATTTGTGACCTTCAGTCAATTTGAGTGAATTCATGTTGGATTATCGATTTTCGGGTTTTCTGTTGACCTCAGGATTTTCCTACCCGGTCGGATTTTCCTAGTTTTTCCTCCTTCCCTCCATTTTCCCAGAATGTGCTCAAACTTCAGAAATTTACCCTTTCACAGAAATCCGGTTTGGCTAGATTTTTTTGGATTTTCTGGGAGGCACTGTGGAATGAGGAAATTTAGTGAAATGGATGATTCTAATGATAAATTCTTATGTTTCCATGCTTTAATTTGGTAAATTGCACAGTGATTATGCATTATTTATTCATTTTAATAATCTATTATTGATATTGGTGCCTCATCAGGAGAATCTGCCTGGTTCAATTTTTTTTGAAATTCTTTCCAGATTGTTTTCCCCCGATTAGCTCGAAATCCCAAACTTCTCAGTATTGATGCTTAATGGCGAATTTAATGGTTTTATCATGATTTTAAGCTAGCACTTGGATGAAAATTTTGTCAACATTTGGATTCTCACATTGGTGTTTGATGAATGTAGGTTGGGTCTGGGAAAGATGACATCAGTCTGGTTTGAGGTTTCAGATACGAATATGAACACCTTGCTACAAAGGACTAAGGCTATCATGGGATACAGTAACTGGGCACCACCTGGATGATGTAGTGACCTATAGTGCAATCATTAATGAATATCAATCAAACAAGAGAGACTGGGACAATACGATGGGATAGCTGAAGAATAATATTAATGCTATTAAATGGTGAACTAGGGTTTCGCCTATGCCACTTGCGAATAACTTGTGGAGGATGTTCTTGGTGATGAAGGCCGAAATGGAACAAGGTATGGGTGAAGTGGGGAAAGTAGTTAATGTAAAGTTGCATCGAAAGTCGTACTTCCTCATTGTTTTGCTTTGCCTCTTCTTCACGCGTTTTGGTCTGAGTTATGTGGGAGATCCTGGGCTGATCTAGTTGGTGCCTATGCATTTAATGCATGTTTGAATTTATTTTGAATTCTTCTAGGGCCGACTTGTTATGTGACTGACTTATTATAAACCCTAACTGGGCCAACTTGTTCTATGACCGACTTATTGTAAACCCTAACTGGGCCAACACATCTGGCGGGTTTTATAAATATGGCATTTTGCCTCTTTTGTAAGGGTAGGAGAAAAGAAGAGAAAAGGTTAGAAAAATTTAGTGGATTAGTTAGCAAGTTAGGGATTTTAAGTAAGTTAGACATTTTTTTGCAATTCAGCAGGAGGAGGAGGTGATGTATCTTCCTGATTTTCTTAGCATAGATGGAGATAATTTCAAGACATGGGTTTTTGTACACTAGTGATCTTTCCAGATTTGTAAATGTTGCTTATCTATTTCATTGACAGTAGGAGCAGCCAAACCTAAACCTACTTTATATTATGCTCTAGAATGGTATTTATTTTGGATTAATCATTTGATTTGAAAAGCTTTCAAGGAATGAAATTTTATCTTATGTTTTGTTTGAATGATGATTTACAATCTACTGTTAAAGTTTGCATTGTGAATGAATGAAACTTTGTATCAATTACAGGTTAATTTTATTTTGCAGTTCTAGTTTAGGAATTCCTTGGAAGGTAACAAGTTTGATTAGTTGAATGAATCAACATTATTTTCATTTTGAAAACCTTGATCTATCTTTTTCTATTTCTTTAAAACCCCTAATTAAAGTAGGTTTAGATAGATGTTTGATCTTGCAACAATCTAGAAGCTCAAAACCAGCAGGCCCCTTGAATATTACAACCATATTGACCACTTCATGAAACAACAACATTGTGAACCAACATCAAGCACCTTGGAAGGTGATCAATTTGATTACTGATTGTCTCTTTTAAGAGAGGTGAGATACTTTTACTTTTATCTTACCTGCATGTCATGGGTCAACTTGGCACCTCAACAGGACTGGCGCTAGAAGGAGGGCCAGAAGAGCAAACTGGATAACATTGGGCCTTTCTCACCAAAGAGGTACCATAGAGTTCTTTGATCAACTAAAAACCCACCACCTTTGATAGAACTCGAGACCCCAACAAGACACAATATTCACAGGGAAACCATTCTACCATCCTTGTCAGCTCCACTCACTCCACCACGCTTTTCACCAATACCCCAATTGATACCCATGAATCCACTACCAAATCCACCTTAATTGCCATTACAGCTGGTTCAACCCATCCAACAATTAGCTCAACCTCTACCACCGCCACCAATGGCATTTTTTGTGAATAATCCCTCTCCATTGGGGACTATTCCTAGAGGCTTTCATGATATGCCTAAGAATCCTGAGAAATTATATCCTAAATACATTCATGGCAAATCAAGGAGTGTTGAGGAGCACATACAAGCTTTTAAGGATGCTTGTACCAGAGCCCAGATAGCTCACCATGATGTGGTTTGTAGGTTGTTCCCTTATTCCTTAGGGGATATGGCATAAAACTAGTACCTAAATCTTCCACAATGTTCTATTCTGAGCTAGACAAATCTAGAGAATGCTTTCATCAATCAGTTTAGAGTTTATGTGGATCCAACCATTTTGTTCCATCAATTTTATACCATTAGTAAGGAGCCATGTGAATCACTACCCTTGTTTAATACAAGGTTTCAATGAATGTATAGGAGATTGCAGGACCCCTATCTAGTTGTTAAGAATAGTGCCATTCAGGCATATTTTAGAGTTATAGACCCTTTGCTTGGCTTGTTCCTACAAAGGACTTATCAACCAGCAGATATTGATTCTCTATCTAAAGTTTATCATCTAGCCATCAAGCTACAACAACAAACTACCTCTCAACAAGGGAACTTGGGAGGAGGTTTTCCTTCTATGGGGTATTAGATGCCTAACCCAACCCCTTTATTCAATACTATCCCAGGGATGTCTCCTCATTATGGACCTATGTTTGAGTTGCAAACTCAATATCATGTTCCATTCTTTGCCAATGGAGCTCCTGACTACTCTCAACAATCATAGGCTCATCATAGTCCACATGGTCATCATAATCAAGCTGGAATACCAAATCTTGTCAGTTAGCCACCTGTCACTAAGAATGTTGAGAGTGAAAGGATAGTTCAACTCACAAATGAGGTAGAGACCCTAAAGAAAACTCTGTCTCAAGTTGTAAATGACATGGCTCAACTTAAATTGAACCCCTCTCGAAACCAAGGTAATTATGCTAATCAAGGTAATTACCCTAATCAAAATAATAATAATCAGGGCAGTTATCAAAACAACAACAATCACAGCCAAAGGAATTATCAAGGCCAAAACTTCCCTAACCAAGGCTATCAAAATCAGAATAGAGGATATAACCAGAGGCCTAATAACAACAGACAATGGAACACAGGGCCAAATAATGGTGGGGTTTCTCATAATTATCAAGCTAATTAGGATAGGCCACATACTATAAATGTGGTTGACCTCAATTTTATGACTAACTGGTGTAGGCTGCATGATACTGCAACTCATTCCGAGGTGAACTGTCCTAAAATGGAGAAGGTTGTGAAGATGGCACACGAAGATGCCCAAACATTCCAAGGGAATTCAAATAAAGGAGGTGGCTCAGTGGATACAACAATGGTTTATGACCTCTTTGAAGAAGAACCTTCATTCCCAATGCAAAATGAGAATGAACCAGAGGAAGATGTGTATGATGTCCAAGCCTTTTAGACAAAGGGAGGACACTTCCTAAGAAACCAGAATAAGGCTCCGTTCACTACATCAACACCACCTAACCACATGGTGCCTCTGAATCAAAGTGCTGATAACAACCCTCCTCCACCGAAGGGTCCGCCTGACTTCCCTAGCAAAGGTAATTCATCTGGTGTTTTCAAATATAATGCAATTTATAACAAAAAATTTGATATTGTTTTTGAGATGCAGAAACAAAAAACCTCTTTGTCATACTTTGACATCCTAAAATGGTGCCCTTCCCAACGAGATATAGTGCTAAAAGATTTAGAAGAAGTTGATAAATCAAAAGTGAAAACCAAGGTGGCACCCACTGCGGACATGAACACAACTTTGTTCAGAAAAAAGGTAGCGACCCCACCATTTATTTTAAGTTTGAGAATCTATGGGAAGAATCTGCACAATTGTCTGCTAGATTCAGGGGCTTCTAGAAATGTTATGCCATTTTTTGTATGCAAGAAATTGGGATTGAATCCTATCCAAACAAACAAGAAGGTCATCCAACTTGTAAAACAGAGGTTAATGTAGTTGGAGAATTGAGAAATATACATGTACAAGTAGGGTCTGACCCTAGGATTCAAACCAATATGGATATTTAGGTAGCAAACATTCCTAAGACTTACGATATGCTTTTGAGCAGAGATCTAATGAAGAGTATAGCTCTCCCTCGACTTTTCACATATTTGGATACCATAGAGGGGAATGCCTACGTAGATTAGGATTGAGAGTGAACCTCGCCTCAAACATATCATCACTGAGTATGAATGTCCCTATGAGGTAGCTTATTTTGAAACTGAGATAGGGCTTTATAAAAGAGAGGAAATTCTGACTCTTTCAGTTCTTGATTCTAATGATTTGTCAATGCAAGAATTCCCTGATTCCATGATCAGTGTAAACCAATAGGTATTGATTAGGAAGCTACAATAGGATCAGATGGTCTTAGGGGAAGATATTAATTTATGGAGTCTTCTACTCCTGAATTGGTGCAGGGTGCACTACCAGAATAATTCAGAATTGACCTGCCAACCCTACATCAGTGTTCTAAATCATGTTTGCCAAATTGAAGAAACTAGCCCAAGTCACCTCGAGACCATTTCAGATCACTTCTCATTTGAAGCCAAAAATTCAATAATGTTAACCAGGGATAATATACCTTCAAAGGAAGTCCCTCCTCAAACTAAACTTACCCCGGTCATAATACCGGACCAACATAGTTATGTTGAACAACCCCAGGGTTTGTTTGATACCCCTGCACTCACAAGTATACCAAAACCCAAGGGGTTAATCAAAGATACAAATAACTACTAGAAAGATATCCTAGGATTACATGATATATCTGAGCGAGCATTGGATATTGCACCTGATGAACCATTTGAACACCCATTCCCAATATTTGATGCAAAAGATCAAGTGGCCCCACCTATGGTTCATCTTATCCAAGCACCCACAACAAGCTCAAAGAGATCAACCCCAACTCATAATCAGCTATGGAACCTCACATTTGATGGATCCAAATCTAAAATAGGGTGTGTTGCTGGAATTGAGTTAACCAACCCAAAAGGGAAAACATTTTTTGCTTCTTACAGGTTATAGTTTGGATGCACTAACAATATAGCAGAATATGAAGCATTAGCTCGGGGACTAATGTTTGCACATCAAAAGAAATTTAGTGTCTTGATGGTTAAAGGAGATTTAGAAGTGATTATCAGGAAATTACGCAGCCAGTACACATGTCACAATAAAAGGCTGTCAGCTTATAGAAATCAGGTGTGGAACCTGATTGAATACTTTGATGCTTTTGGGATTAGTTTAATCCCTAGAGAGGAGAATCAAATAGCTGATTCATTAGTTGTTGCCACAAGTACCCTAGAGCCCATGCAAGGCTCTAAGCTCAAGAGATTCTCAGTAGAATTGATATCCACCCCGATTGTCCTTGATAATGTCATAAAATTTCAAGTCTTCAACGATGATCAACATATCCTTTCTTTTCTAGAAAGCTTAGATGTTTTTGAAGGACAGATCATCAATGAGTCCGATAGGGATCAGGGAGTCTGGAACCCTGAAGACTGTGATATAGAAGGTGTCCTCAATTTAAAAATTAATAGCATTCCCAAGGGAATGGTGGCCTTAGAAATAATTTTTGATTCAGATCCAAGGGCTCGAGAAAAGGTATCAATTGAAGATAAGGGAGGTGAATATGAAACTGTTAACTTAACTGACTCTGGCCCTGAAAGGAATGTTTACATAGGGAAAACCTGCCTTGAAGCAATTAGAGAAGATATATTGAGGGCATTGAATAAAGATATTGCTGCAATAGCTTAGGGGTATGAAGATCTAAAAACATTTGATACTTCTGTGATAACTCATACTATTCCTTTGAAGCCTGAAACTAGACCATTTCGGTACAAACAACATCCTGTCAATGCCTTGATTGAACCACTGATCTTTAAGGAAGTTCATAAATTGCTTTCTACAAGAATAATCTTCCATGTATGAAATTCAACATGGGTGGCTAACTTGGTTCTGTGAGATGGGGTTAGAAATCAAATAGCATAGATAAAGTGACAGCCAACACTTCTAAGCTATTAACCTCATCCAAAAATAGAAAACAAATAATAGAGAGAATCAAAAATACAAAATATAAAAGAAATCACTCCCCATTATGGTTGATTCTTTCTCTTGCTCTCCTTCTTCTTGTTATGCAACTTTTCCCTCAGATATGTTGAAACACTTGTGCAAAACCTGCAAATGGTAGCAAGAAAGTTGGAGATAATTAGTTGTTAAGCTGAAAATGGAGAAGGAAGGTTGTTTTTATAGACAACCATTCGAATGGACGGTTGAGATAAATATTCTAGAAAGATTCCAAGATCAATGGATGAGAATGCATGAGAGAGATGTTACGGAATGGATGGTTGAGATTAAGTCTAAAAAAAGATGCCAAGATCAATAGTCCAGAATTGATGCACCAAGAATATGCCATGCATGGAAAAGCTATGACATCGACGGCTATGACGCCTGACAGCTATGACAAACATGCAAGACATGCAGGCTATGACATAAATGAATGTTATGACAGGGGATTATGACAGAGCATCTTTGACTAGGTGGAGGTGCATAAATAATTTATTCAAAATGGAGAAAATGAACAAGTGGAAAATAAATTATTTATTTAGAGAAAATGACAAAAGGAGCATTTAATAAAATTTATCAATTTAATTAAATGGAGAGATGAAAATTAGTCCTTAAATAATTAATTTAGATTAAGTATTTAACAGGGGAGGTGGCATGAGATAGTTAAATAATTTTAATAATTATTTAACTATAGAAGAATTAAATGACCATGAATAGATAAATAATTAATGGTAATTATTTAATTATAGATGAAAGGTGACAAAATAATTAAATAATTAATAATTTATTTAACTATTGAAGAAGAGGGAGAAATTAGTGATGCAATTAGTTTATTTAATTGATCAGGATAGAATAAAGATTAGAAAGTGAATTAATTAAATAATTATTAAAAATTATTTAATTAATAGAGGAATATGATCAAACATAATTGAATAACTAAAATTATTCAATTATCGAAAGATGAGGATGAAGAAAAATGACACTCATAGGCTTAGGACATTTTTTAGTGTCTACATTATGCCCCTCTTTGAGACAATGCAGCTTGTCGTGTTGTTTCAAAGAAAAATATTGATCAACTGATACATGCCCCAAAGATATCTTGGTAAGGATTATGATAAGAGTGATATGGCCCCTCGAGAGATTGATCAAATAGATTGTAAGAAGATTAATCTCTCGATAGATGTCTAGAAAGTGATTAGATACCTGATATTGCACAAGTGATAAAGCAGTGATGTACATTTTGATGAAAATACACAGTTGATGGGCATAACTAAACAATTGATGGAAAATATCAATATAGCCAGGTTGATGAGCTGATGAAGCTGATTGAGCTGATTAAGCTAATTGAGGATGATGCTTACGCAAGACAAGCTAATGCAATGATTGATTGACTGATGAAGGGGACATGAGATTTCAAGAAGCAGGTTGATTGATTTGAGATTTGATTCAAGAGACATATATCAGTGAGTTAAGCAATTGATTGATTTCTCTACGACAAGAAAGATGAAGAAAATGAAATGCAAGATGGAAGATAATGAAGGTGATGAAGCCTCTTGTACCATTTAAGTGCTTTTATCATCATCGGGCTTATTATGTCACAAATTAGTATAAGCGTCTAGATAACATGAACATCTAGATGACCTAAATATTGTTTGCTTTTTTATTTAGTAATGAAGTATAAGCATCTAGTTATAAGAACCTTAGATGACCTAAATACTTATTGCATGGAAGACACTATCAAACAAGGAATGCTCTCATCCACATTAGACTCATAGGTCCTCGATGGTTTTAGAAAACCATGTCCTAAGACTAGTCATCCTATGAATAAGAAACAATCCACAAACAACAAACAAATGAACATGCCCCATCCTTGCCTCTCTAGTCAAAGACATCTTGAAGAAGCTAAAAGACATGTCACCAAAGACAAAATCATAAAATGAGCAAAGATCAACAAACAAACAGGGGTTCTGCTTCGATGTGGAATTGATTCTTGTTACAGTTTATGCGTTTGGTTGGATTTGTAAGATGGGTTGATAGATATGTTATAATGTTTGCTTAGTTGTCAACACTTGCATGTTTTGATTTTGTTGAAGTTCAAAGTTGTGTGGTGTTCTGAAAGTGTCACTATTTTTTGGAATTTTTTATTTTTTGGGATTTTTGGAATATTTGATTTTTTTGGATTTCTTCAAGACATTTTATGATTTTTTTTGGGATTTTTTCAAGACATTTTATGATTTTATTTTATTTTTTGATTTTATTTTGGATTATTTGAAGTTTTAAAGATGGATTGAAATGAAATGTGATATGACTGACTAAATGAATAAGGTCTTCCACAGTAGAGGTAATGCAACCATGGATAAATGATAGATCAAAATGAAAGATTCACTACAAAACATGTCACACAAGCAACATATCCTTTGTCAAAAGATGATAATGGTTGGTTGATTGGATGCTAGGAATGATCGATTCCATAAGGCATGATGATGATAAGTACTTAGGATCATTGATTCCTCTAAGTACGATAAGATTAATGATTGTTGATGTTTGATTGACAAAAGATATGAGGATTGGATAATGTTTTACAACTAGGCTTAAATATGATTTGCATGATAAGATTCAAGGTTGCAAAGGGACATGATGACCAACATTGGAGGTAATTTAATCATGGATAAATGATAAGGATGTGAACTATGATGGAATGGTAACACATAAGGATATGAAAGGGAATCCAAAGCATGCGTTTGAAATTTTTCCCCTAATCTCATCAAGAACAAAGGAAGGAAATGGGACATGGATTTTGATAAGCTAGGAGATATGGGATGGAAGAATGAAAAGATAAGGATAATGAATAGGATGATCAAGATCGATAAGATATGGACACAATTCCTAAGTATTTTTCTCCTATTTCTCATCAAGACCAAGGAAGGGAAGAAAGGATGCATTAAGATAGGATGGTAGAATATGGATACGGTGAAGGATATGGTACAGAAGATATGGATAAAGTGTATAGGATAAGATATACGATGTTCAAGAAGATCCTTAACCTTGTCAAGATCAAAGGTGGAAAGGTAAAGGATGAATGTAAAGAGGATAATGGATATGAATGAAAGGATGGATGAAACTTTCCCCAAAGTGTAGAGTACAAGAGGAATATGGAAGATAGGATATGGATAGAGATAAATGATAATGAAAGGTAATATATGCATGATAGGGAGATGGAGGAAGGACTAAAGCATCAAGTTTCATAGCTAATATCCCTTTAGTATGTGCTCTAACAAACCATGGTAATGAGGATTAGGCTCGTAAACGTTGGTATATTAATGGTGTGATGGAAGAAGCTAAGGACTTATGCAAAGGTTTGGATTAAAGGAGGATAATGGGGGATGAATGGTGGATAATGGATAGGAGGTTGGAAGGCTTGTTGATGGATAGATGGAAAGGATGGAAAGATCAACATTGGCACACACCTTGAAGGGTGGTGGAGTGATGGAGGAAAAAATGGGTCTTTGTGGCCTTTGAAATTTTTCTTCTTGATTTATGGGCCTCTGTGGCCTTTGAATTTTTTGATTTTAACTTGATGGGCCTTTGTGGCCTTTTGGATTTTTCTTTTGACTTGGGATCAAATTTTCTTTTATTTTTGCATGGCTCTTCAAGGAGACATGTTGATCCTTTGATACATGTGGATTTTGATATGGAAGCTTTTGACATTTGGCACCCAAATTGTTTCCAAGAGCAATGGGATGGGTGGATGGAGATGAATGATATGGAGGCCTTATGGATAGGTTAATGTAGGTAGAATTTTGAGAGGGGATCAAGGGTGTGTGCCTTTGTTGTTCTTGATAAATAAAAGATGAAGGGATGTAGGGCCCTAATATGAATGGAAGGGTTGATGAACTAGGGTTTGGATGATAAGGACCAAGGATGGATGGAAGGTTTGATGAACTAGGATAAGGACCTAAGATAGATGGAAGGTTTGATGGACTAGGATACTTAGGTTTATTTTGATGGAATCTGGACTTACGATGGATACCAATGTCTTGAGCATGAGGTGTATAGCCAAGGCCATGATAATATGGATTTTCTTTTATATAAAGGGGTTCTAGGATACCTTGTTCATGAAGGCCTAATCCTTTTCCTTTGTAGTTCATACTTTGACACATTCTTTTTCCAATAGGATATATATTGTTTATGAAACAAGATGCAAGTCCATCGTGAGGTGGTTGTGATATGGAAGGAATAACAAGATCTTCGAGTAAACCACCTTGGATAAAAGTGTGAGAACCCATTTTGTAGGTAAGAGGTTCATGGATAGTTTGAATAGGGGTGATAGACTCTTGTGGAGGATTGTGGTCATGAGGGGAATTAGGATGTGTGATAGGATCTTGACATGGGGATAAGGGGTTACTTTGATCTTGACTTGGAAAAGGATCAAGAGGTGTAGGAGATGGAGTATCTTGCTCTTTATTAGGTATGGAAGCATCGCAAAGTGGTATGAAAGGCATTTATTGATCATGAGAAGGATGAACATCATCATGGAATGAAAGGGTATCCTTGAATGGAGGCATATCTTGATCTTGATGAGGAAGGGAATCCTGATATTTTGTGGAAAGTCTATCTTGATCATTGGATATGATGGAATCATGAGATGGTATGGATTCATTAGATGAGGTGGAAGGAGGACTTGGAAGGATACTTTTCTCTTGAGATGGAAGGGAATCATCTTGAATGAAACAAAAAGAGGTAAGGGGATCATCATGAGGTTCTTGAGAGATGGGATCTTGGTCAAAGATTGGAAGGGGTTGCAGAATTTTGGTATCATTGGATGGAGTGGAAAGAATGCTTTGATCTTGATTTGTAGGGGAGTCTATGCTAGCATGCTTTGGACTAATAGATTGACATGACTCATTGGATGGTTGGATAGATTTGTTAACTTGGGTGGAAGACTCATGAGGTTTATTTTGAATTATGGGAGATGAAGATAGATGCATGACATGGTAGGATTGCTCAAGATTATTTGTGTTTGAGGACATAGATTTAGGTTTCTCATTAAGCCTTTATAGAAAATCATGGATATTGAACTTGGATGATGTAGTTTTGGGCTAGGATAAAGGCTTATGAGATGATTGCATCACTTCATTCAAATGTTGGGATTCAAGTTGTTTTTCAAGCTCTTTCAAACGATGGTCAAGATATTCAATCCTTTGGTTTCGTTCATAGGTCATGGATGAATATGGAGGATAGCAGTTAGACATGTTTGGTTATGAGAGTTTTGGGAATGTTTTGAGGTGTTGCAAGTTACTAGATGTGATGTTTGTTTGAGGTCGATTGTTTGTGTTCAAATTTGTGAATGTTGTGTATATTGTTTGAAAATCTAGAAAACACTTGACAAGCACGATATTTTTGTGTATGCAAATTCACATGAGACAAGCACAATCCTAATATGCCAAGGGTTTGTATACTTGATATAGCCCACCGATATACCCCAAATTGGTGCTAAACACTTTTCCTTCTCGAGAGCGGATAGCTTAGAAGTTTGGTGGCATTGGCTCCCCTCCACGGCTCATTAACGTCATTCGAGCACACCAACTTCAGATTCTTGAGTCATCACTTCCCAAGAACTGCTATCTCTACTCAAGGGAGTCAGTAGTGAGTATCTTCAGGCATGATACTGTACCCTGCATTATACCAAACAATGGCTGAAAATGGTTGGTTTCTAAAACAATAGGTGTTTAGTTAGGGCATCTGTTCAAGTGGCCACACATGGGGTGAGAGATTAATCACCAATTAGGTGGCACTTCAACTTGAAGAGGTTACGCTCAACAGGGTTTATGGGAGTACTACTCCGTCTGTGTGACACATCCGCACTCGTGGTACTTGAACTTTCCTCAAGCACCCATTTTATATCCCGGTTGGAAGTGGCTTGGCTTTAGCCTGTTACTGGTTGGGTCGTCCCTTAAGGTGAGTACTTTTTCCCTTAAGGAAGGCCCATTTCTAGAAATAATAACCATTTCTCTTACACCCTGGATCGCTTGAAAGTGCAAGGGGAGAGGATACTTCGATTATTAAGTCGTGAAGGTGACAAAAAATAAGGTGGGTCTGGTTTTCTGATCACCTAGTTTTCACAAGGTGAGAGCATAATCACCTACCACCTTCAAGCACAATTAGACAGAATCAAACACATGTTCATTTTAATGCACCAAAAGAAGTGTTCCTAAACTAGAAATCACAAACACATTGTTTAAGAAAATGAGTCTTCGACTAACAGAGTTGCAAAACCACAAATTAGTAATTTCATAAATATCTTGCACCAACAAGAAAGTTGCAAAAAACTAAGTTAGAACAAGAGATTAAAAACCAAACTAAAAGTTAGTAAATAACTAAATTAGAAAATAAAAAGACTAAACTAAACTAAGAAAAAGAAATAAAAGAAAACTAAAAACTAAGAGCTCAATTTTTTTGTTGCTCCAAAAGAAGCAATTTTTTGGGAGCTCCACTCTAAAGCCACACACTACAAACAAAAGATTAGTAAACCAAAAAAAAACTTGAATGAAAACAGCAAACTAAAAATAGTGATAACTTTCTCAAAACTAAACAAAATTTTAAATCGTATATATCTATGGAAAGCTAAGACATAGACCTTCAAGACCCAGAAAAAGTTTTGCAAAATTCTATACAACAAAAGTATTATAAACAAAAGAAAAATCGGATTTTAACAATTAAATCTTAAAAAGCTGTGATCAGTAAAATGACCATAACTTTCACAAATTTTAACAAAATTTCAAATAATTTAATGTTCCAAAAAGCTGAGAACGAGGCCTAAAAAACCCAGAAAACATTTTAAAAGATTTGATGCGTCTATTTTTCTGTGCTCAAATGAAGATGATAGGATTTCGTATGCATTCTTGGTTGTAATCTGCAAAACAACAAAAATAAACAAGAACACACAAATTTCTTTGCTTCACGTAGGGTTCACCAAATGTGAGATGGGGTTAGAAATCAAATAACATAGATAAAGTGACAACCAACACTTCTAAGCTATTAAACTCATCCAACAAGAGAAAACAAATAATAAAGAGAATAAAAAATACAAAACATAAAAGAAATCACTCCCCATTATGGTTGATTCTTTCTCTTACTCTTCTTTTTCTTGTTATGCAACTTTGCCCTCAGATATGTTGAAACACTTGTGTAAAACCTGCAAATGGTAGCAAGAAAGTTGGAGATAATTTACTGTTAAGTTGAAAATGGAGAAAGAAGGTTGTTTTTATAGACAACCATTCGAATGGACAGTTGAGATAAATCTTCTAGAAAGATTCCAAGATCAATGGATGAGAATGCATGAGAGAGATATTACGAAATGGATGGTTGAGATTAAGTCTCAAAAAAGATGCCAAGATCAACGGTCCATAATTAATGCACCAAGAATATGCCATGCACGGAAAAGCTATGACGCCGACGGCTATGACACCTAACAGCTATGACAGACATGCAAGACATGCAGGCTATGACAGAAATGAATATTATGATAGGGGATTATGACAGAGCATCTTTGACTAGGTGGAGGTGCATAAATAATTTATTTTAAATTATTTATTCAAAAATGGAGAAAATGGACAAGTGAAAAATAAATTATTTATTTAGAGAAAATGACAAAATGAGCATTTAATTAAATTTATCAATTTAATTAAATGGAGAGCTTAAAATTAGTCCTTAAATAATTAATTTAGATTAATGATTTTATAGGGGAGGTGGCATGAGATAGTTAAATAATTTTAATAATTATTTAACTATAGAAGAATTAAATGACCATGAATAGATAAATAATTAATGATAATTATTTAACTATAGATGAAAGGTGACAAAATAATTAAATAAATAATAATTTATTTAACTATTGAAAAAGAGGGAGAAATTAGTGACACAATTAATTTATTTAATTGATCAGGATAGAATAAAGATTAGAAAGTGAATTAATTAAATAATTATTAAAAATTATTTAATTAATAGAGGAATATGATCAAACATAATTGAATAACTAAAATTATTCAATTATCGAAGGATGACGATGAAGAAAAATGACACTCACAGGCTTAGGACATTTTTTAGTGTCTACAGGTTCCAGTTCGTAAAAAAGAATGGGGAGATCAGGCTATGTGTAGATTTCAGGAATCTGAATAGAGCTTCGGAAAAAGACAACTACCCACTCCCTTCTCTGGATGAAGTCTTGCAAACTGTCAATGGGTCTCAAATGATGTCATTCCTGGATGGTTATTCTAGGTGCAATCAAGTGATCGTTAATTATGAAGACAAAATGAAGAAATCCTTCACTACTAAGTGGGGAACATTTGCTTACAGGAGGATGCCATTTGGTTTGATAAACGCTAGAGAAACCTTTTAGCGTGCAATAGACGTAGCATTCAAAGATTTGATTGGTAAGTGCATCATCATTTATATGGATGACCTGACAGTATTCTCTAAAGATAGATGAAACCATGCTGCAGACTTGGCTAAAGTTCTTGAAAGATGTATCCAATATGGTGTTTCTTTGAATCCTAAAAAGTGTGTGTTTGGGGTTTCTAAAGGGAAACTTCTAGGACATATAATCTCGGAAAGAGCGATATCGATAGATCCAGACAGAGTTGAGTCTATTCTGAAGTTAACCATGCCAGGAAGTAAGAAGGAGATGAGATCTTTCTTCAGAAAGATCAACTTTGTGAGGAAGTTTATCACAAGTTTTGCAGAAATTGTTAAACCTTTGAATGAAATGATGAAGAAAGATGCTAGAATAGAATGGAGTAATGAGGAAAAGGCTACTTTTTCTCAAGTTAAGCAATCCATTTCAGAAGCACCAGTCCTCACCAGTCTTGACTACTTGAAGCCATTTTATATTTATTCTTTTGCTTCTGAACACTTATGTGCAACTATCCTGACACAACAAAGAGAGGAGGGGGATGAAAGGCCAATTTCCTTCATGAGCTCTCCATTTAAGAATGCTGAAGTCAAGTACCCACCTCTTGAGAAACAAGCTTTGCGTTGGTTAGAGCCGTCAAGAAGTTTAGGCATTATATCCTTCGAAGTCAAATCATTGTTGTGGTTCCTGATGTTGTTGTGAAGTCTCTACTTATGCAAAGTGAGTTGGGAGAATGAAGGGGGAAATGGATGGCTATTTTGTAGGAGTTTGATCTAGAGATTCACCCTATGAAACTTGTCCGAGGTCAAGGCTTGTCTAAAGAAATGGTGGATGCTGGTAAGAACATTACTTGTCAACAGTACACAACACAATCCTTTTCTAATGACTCTTGGTATGCCGATATTATTTATTTCATGCTCAATAATCAGTGCCTAGAGGGAATGAATACAACTTAGAGGAGAGCACTGAGAATGAAAATATCCCAGTATATGCTCAAAGGAGGATTGTTATACAAAAATAATTTTGAGGGGGTTTATCTACGATGCCTTGATCAACAAGAAGCTAAGCATGAAATTGCTGAATTTCATGGGAAACATGGCATGGGTCATTATTCTACAGATTCTTTAGCACATCAGATCCTCAGATCTGGTTATTATTGGCCATGTGTGTTTAAGGATGCCCACCAACATGTAAGGACATGTCATATATGTCAAACTTTTACATCAAGAGAGCATCATCAAGCCATGCCATTGCAGCCTGTTTATGAGGTAAGGCCATTTTCCCAATGGGCACTTGATTTTATTGGGGTAATTAACCCAAATTCTTCTGCAAGACATAAATTCATTTTGACTGCCATGAATTACTACACGAGATGGATAGAAGCTATACCTTGCAAGAATAGCACAACGAAGGTAGTAATCAAGTTCCTCACTAAATCCATCACAACCAGGTTTGGGGTACCTTTTGCACTGGTATGTGACAATGGCCTTGCCTTTTCTTCTGCCGAGTTAATTTCATGGGCTTATGATCATAGGATTGTTTTAAAGTATTCTTCAAACTATTATCTGCAGGGAAATGGATTTGTAGAATCAACTAATAAGAATCTCCTAGGAGTAATCAAAAAAATGTTAGAGAACAATCCTAGAGACTGACATACCCAGTTAAGATTTGCGTTATGGGCAGATAGGACTAGGATCAAGGCTACGTTGAAGACTTCATCGTTTAAGCTAGTGTATGGCCAAGAGCCTGTGTCCCCTATTCACTTGCAAATACCTGTCCTGAAATTTATGTAGGAATTTTACTCCAATGATGATAGGATTGAAGTAAGGTTAGCTGGCTTGCTGAAATTAGAAGAGCAAAGAGATGATGCTTTGCAACAATTCCTTAGGCACTAGGTTGTTGTCAAATGTTGGTTTGACAAAAGAGCTAAAGTCAAGGCTTTTAGGATGTCAGACCTTGTCTTACTGTGGGATAAAGCCAATGAAAAGAAGGGTGACCACCAAAAGTTTGATAAGCTCTGGTTGGGTCCCTATCAAATTGCTGAAATGCTAGGAGAAAATACTTTTCGGCTAAGTAGTTTAATAGGAGAACTTGTTCCATTTCCTATCAATGGATAGTTTCTCAAACATTATTTTGGGTCGTAAAAGGTCTGGTAATTTGTTGGGTTGTATGTATATAAATAGTTTGTTGTTCTATTGGTTTTGTCTTTTCCTTATGTTTTTTTCCTGCTTTTTGTTCCTTTGTTTTATTTTTTGTGGGGACCTTCATTTTATTCAATTGAGTAAGGGGGTTGTTATCTGAAGTATACTTTGGTTACTAGGAAAGAAGTTGGTTTAGATATTTTTTAGGTTTTTTGATTGGATTATTTTGTTCTAAATTCATTGTTTTATGTCCATTGTCAATGAGAGTTGAGGAAATTCATTGAGAACAAGGTGTAAAGTAAGCAATCTTCACTAACTACGATTGAATCTATCACAAATCATCAGAAACATCTCCTTTTGTAATGGTATATTTGTCTTAGGACGATGGTGTTGTAGGTTTTGAGTGAAAAATCCGATTCCCCGGATGTTGTTATGAGGTCCATGGTAGTTTTCAACCCGGTACAGATGTTGGACATCTGACATATTGAGAAGGAATTGAATGAAGAAAAAAAGAAAAGAAAAGAAAAGAGAACTATCTAAGAAAAGAAAACTCAATACTGAATGGGTGATTCTAGTATCTCTACTGGGGCTATGGACGCCTGACTAGCAGTAGAGCAATGCTGTGAAAAATCTAGAGGTATCTCCATTGGAGCTATGGATGCTTGACTAGCAGCGGAGCAATTCCCAGGATATCATTGCACAACAGTTAAAGGGAATCAACTCATGTAGTTCAAATCTTACGCATAATTTTTCAAAAGATGAGGAAAACTTTGTAAAAGGGTGATGCACCATCAAGCACACACATAGATTCACGAGTAGCCAATGTTAATTTACATTTGAGATTCTAGCTCAACCTTGTTTACTGAAACTGACCTAACTAGAATTGTGATGTCCATAAACCAGGAGTTCTGGGTAACTGAATCCTTCAGTTTCCTAAAAATGGTTAAACCATTTTCCTAGCCACTTAGTTGCCAATTGTTATGCCTTGCATAACCACCCCATTTTAAATTTGATTAAAATGGGACCCTCTTTTTCTTTCTCTCTTTGTGTTTTGCCCCCTTCAATTTTGAGGTTTTGCTTTGCCTTGGCATGTGCTTAATATGTTTATCTTACTTGCCCAAGTGTTTTCCCCAAGTTGCATATTGAAAATCTTATGTTTTGGGCAAAGTTCAGGTTTTTACCCTGGTTCGGGATTTTCTGGTCCATCCGAATTTTCCCAAATTTCTTTCAAATTCTAGTTTCAATGTTGTTGTTCGAGTTTTTGAGCTAGTTCGGGATTGTCCGCCTCATCCAGATTTTCCCGGATTGCGCTCAAAGTCCAGCTCGGCCTGTTTTACACTACAGTTCAGAGATTTCTAGCCTTCATGAAATTCCGCCTAGGTCAATTTTTTTTGGATTTCCGTCTGGTCGTCGGGTTTTCGAGTTTGGTCAATTTTTGGGGCTTTATGCCATTTTGCTTTATCATTTGTGTTCTCTTGAGTCGAGATGTTTAATCTTGTTGTGCTTTAAAGCGTTATAGTATTGCTTGGAGTTTGAATTCCTGTGTGTTTGGGCATTTCATGACTTTCCCTATGCGTTCATGGTTAAAATCTAGGGTTTCATGCCTAAGGCGTCGCCATTTCGTCTTGATCTGCTTTCGATTGAGCCTAGGATTTGAAGAAGATCTGTAGGAGGCTCATGTTAAATGATTTATGTGCCCAAGGTCCTCAAATTTGTGACCTTCAGTCAATTTGAGTGAATTTGTGTTGGATTGTCGATTTTCGGGTTTTCTGTTGACCTCGGGATTTTCTTGCCCGGTCGGATTTTCCCAGTTTTTTGTCCTTCCCTTTGTTTTCCCGGAATGTGCTGAAACTTAAAAAATTTACCCTTTTCGCGAAAATTCAGTCTGGCCGAAATTTTTTTGAATTTTCTGGGAGGCGCTGTGGAACGAGGAAATTTGGTGAAATGAATGATTCTAATGATAAATTATTATGTTTCCATGCTTTAATTTGGTAAATTGCACAGTGATTATGCATTATTTATTCATTTTAATAATCTATTGTTGATATTGGTGCCTCATCGAGAGAATTCTCCTGGTTCAAAATTTTTTGAAATTTTTTCCAGATTGTTTTTCCCTAGTTAGCTTGAAATCCCGAACTTCTCAGTGTTGATGTGTAATGGCTAATTTAATGGTTTTATCATGATTTTAAGCTAGCATTTGGATGAAAATGTTTTCAACATTTGGATTCTCACATTGGTGTTTGATGAATGTAGGTTGGGTCTGGGCAAGATGACATCAGTCTGGTTCGAGGTTTTAGATACAAATATGATCACCCTGCTACAAAGGACTAAGGCTATCATGGGATACAGTAACTGGGCACCAGCTAGATGATGCAGCGACCTACAGTGCAATCAATAATGAATATCAATCCAACAAGAGAGACTGGGACAATACGATGGCATAGCTGAAGAATAATATTAATGCTATTAAATGGCAAACTAGGGTTTCGCCTATGCCACTTGCGAATAGCTTGCGGAGGACATTCTTGGTGATGAAGGATGAAATGGAACAAGGTATGGGAAAAGTGGGGAAAATAGTTAATGCAAAGCTACATCGAAATTCATGCTTCCTCATTGTTTCGCTTTGCCTCTTCTTCATGCGTTTTGGTTTGAGTTATGTGGGAGATCCTGTGTCGATCTGGTTGGTTCCCGTGCATTTAATGGATGTTTGACTTTGTTTTGAATTCTTCTAGGGCCGACTTGTTCTATGACTGACTTATTGTAAACCCTAACTGGGCCAACTTGTTCTATGACTAACTTATTGTAAACCCTAACTGGGCCGACACATCTGGTGGGTTTTATAAATATGGCATTTCACCTCTTTTGTAAGGGTAGGAGAAAAGAAGAGAAAAGGTTAGAAAAAGTTAGCGGATTAGTTAGCAAGTTAGACATTTTTTTGCAGTTCAGCAGGAGGAGAAGGTGATGTATCTTCCTGATTTTCTTAGCATAGATGGAGATAATTTGAAGACATGGGTTTCTGTACACTGGTGATCTTGCTAGATTTGTAAATGCTACTTATCTGTTTCATTGACAGTAGGAGTAGCTAGACCTAAACCTACTTTATATTATGCACTCTAGAATGGTATTTATTTTGGGTTAATCATTTGATTTGAAAAGATTTCAAGGAATGAAATTTTATCTTATGTTTTGTTTGAATGATTATTTTCAATCTATTGTTAAAGTTTGCACTGTGAATGAATGAAACTTTGTATCAATTACAGGTTAATTTTATTTTGCAGTTCTAGTTTAGGAATTCCTTGGAAGGTAACAAGTCTGATTAGTTGAATGAATCAACATTATTTTTAGTTTGAAAACCTTGATCTATCTTTTTCTATTTCTTTAAAACCCTCGGTTAAAGTAGGTTTAGATAGATGTTTGATCTTGCAACAATCCAGAAGCTCAAAACCAGCAGGCCCCTTGAATATTACAGCCATATTGACCACTTTGTGAAACAAAACGTTGTGAACCAACATCAAGGACCTTGGGAGGTGATCGGTTTGATTACTGATTGTCTCTTTCAGGAGAGGTGATCAGATACTTTTACTTTTATCTTACCTGCATGTCGTGGGTCAACTTGGCACCTCAATAGGTACCCAAGCCTAAAAAAATATGTATGCACTAAAAAATGTGTACGTGTTTTATAACACATACAAGTCATTTATTTAAAAAATTAAATACCTTTTAGAAATGTGTACGTGTTTTGTAACAAAAAGCACATGCATTTTAAAATGCGTACGTGTATTTCTAAAAAGTATTTAATTTTTTAAATAATCAAGAAAATAAAGAACACATGTGTTTTGTAATGCGTACGCGTTTTTAAAAAAACGTATGTGCTTTGTAATGCATAAGAATTTTTAAAAACACGTATGCATTTTTAAAATTTTGAATCCCCAACCCACATGCTGCTTCAGTTTTAGGCTCGAGAAATGCTTGGCAATTCGACTCTTAGCCTTTGACCTACAACTAAAAAACTAAGGCAGGTTCAAGAGAAATGTCCAACTTTGGCAATATGGTTGATGGACTTTTTTTTTTGAATCAATCTATAAAATTAAAACCCATTAGAGAACATGATGTCTAGTTTCCAAATACATAATTTTTTAAATATTGGATATATTTATTATTTTTTAATTAATTTCTAAGAAAACTAGTCCATAAACTTGAAATCTCAGACTTTTTTTTATTTTTTAATAACTTTTTTTGGTTAATTTTCTTGTAAAAAAATTATATGGCACCAATCTTCAGAAAATTCACTACACAATGAAGAAAAAGATTCAAAAAATGTTTAGTTTAGGTCTAATTATGTTGTCCATATACGTTGATTTAAAAAAAAGCAATTAAGGCCAATAAAAATTCAATTAAAAAAAAATATTAAAAAAAATTACATAAAAATATCCTCATCAATCTTCATGTTGTTAGCTATCTTTCTCTAAAAAGAATTATAAAAATACTTTTATTTGGGTCAAAAAGTGGTGTCTGTACATGTGCATGGTATGGTTAAAAAAAATACTTTTAAAAAGTGGTTTTTATACATCCCTATCAAAATTCAATTTCTATCATCTAGGTATTTGAATAAATTACATATTTGGAAACTAAATTCAGAATTCTAAATTTCATATTATTGAATTTTTTTAAGATTCATTGTGTAAGTGCCTCAAATTTTCTGTTTAAGTGTGACAAATTTTGAAAAACAACAAAAACACTTCCACTTTTTGAGCTTTTTGTGGAACCAACTTCTTGTATCAACCCTTTCAACAGATGAAAGATTACCTCTTGATTCCTCCTATTTTGATTCCACCAATAGATGGTAAGCCCCTAATCCTTTACATATCAGCCACCACTTCTGCACTAGGGTCATTACTTGCACAAAATGATCATGATGACAAAGAACATGTGATCTATTACATTAGCCACACACTAGTTGGGTATGAACTCAACTATAGCCCTATTGAATGTGCTTGTCTCTCCATGGTTTTCATCACTCAGAAACTAAGACATTATATGATAAATCATCATAAAATATTGGTGGCTAAGATAGATCCTCTCAAATACCTACTCAGGAAGGCAACATTGACAGGACAGTTGGCTAAGTGGGTCATGATACTCAGTGAGTATGGCATACAATATGTGGAACAAAAAGCAATAAAAGGATAGGTTATCATAGATCAACTTGCTAATGCACCCACAAAAGCTTATCACCCTTTGATTTTTTATTTCCCGGATGAGTCAATATTTGCATTAGACACTGGTGTAAAATGGAAGTTATACTTTGATGGCTCATACACTAGTCATGGATCATGCATGAGAATACTATTCATCACCCCTCAAGGTGATACTAAACCCAAATCATTTAGAATAGCCTTCCCGTGTACAAACAACATTACAAAATGTGAGGCCTTACTAATAGGATTGCACATGGCTATAAAATGGAAAATTACAAGTCTGCAAGTTTTTGGTGATTCAAAATTGGTCATCTGATAGGTCAACGATGAAAATGACACTAAAGATGAGAAATTGACCCCATACAGAAGAATGGTTGATATTTTTAAACTATATTTCACAAATATCACTTTTTTCCAGATCCCACAGATTAAAAACAAAGTAGCTGATGCCATGGACACCAATGGATCTCTCTTGGATATTCCCAATAATATGTCGCAGTACGAGTTCTTAGTTGGACAGTTGTTGGTCCCTGCCTTTGATGTCCCAGAATCTGAGATGGTGTGTGAACTTGTTGGCCCCAATTCCCCATGGTACCGAAATATTTATGACTATTTACATTCTTAGACATTACCACCTGACCTATCTAGTAACCAACACAAGGCCTTCCTCCAAAAAGCTACTCACTATGCCATCATCGGTGATACCCTATATAGATGTGGCCTAGACAATACCTTACTCATATGTATCGACACTAACGAAGCACAAACTACCTTATGCAAAGCTTACACAAAGGTATATGCAGATCCCATTCTAGTGGTCCGACTCTAGCTAAAAAGATCATGTGACTAGGATATTACTGGTTGACAATGGAACAATATGCCTATCACTTTGTGAAGAAATTTCAACAGTGCCAAATACATAGTGACCTCATCCATGCACCTGCATAGGATTTACAGTCGACCACTTCACCATGGTCCTTCACCCATTGGGGACTCGACCTCATAGGAAAAATTCATCCCACCTCATCTAATGGCCACAAATTCATTATCATTGTGACTGAATATTTCACGAAATGGATTGAAGCCATTCCCCTAACATACATAACTGATAAAAAAATCCCCAAGTTCATCCTCAATTACATCATATGCTGGTATGGTGTCCCATAATCCATCATCGCTGACAATGGCCGTCCCTTAAAAAATTAGGATGTTTGTAAGTTATGTGAGAAATTCCACATCCAACACTAATTTTCCACACCATATTACCTTCAAGGTAACAACCAATTTGAGGCATCCAATAAGACCATAATCAAGATTCTTAAAAAGACTATCAATGATGCTAGTCATGGCTAGCACATTCAGCTTAACCCCACCTTATGGGCGTATCGCACGAGAATTCACACACCCACCGACACCACTCCATTCGCCCTAGTCTTCGATTCAAAGGCTATCATTCCTATAGAGGTTTAAGTTCCCTCCCTATGGGTCTCCATTAAAGGGCTCATTGACGATGAGGAATACCATGGTATATCCTGACTACATGAATTAGAGTTTCTTGATGAATGTAGACAAAATTCTTTGACACATCTATAGGCATACCAAAACCTTCTTTGTTGTAGTTATAACAAAATGGTTTTGGTTAGAAATTTTGACATTGGTAACTTAGTGTTGATGTAGAATCCAAAAAATTAGGCAGAACATGAGAAACTCGACAAATTTGAGCCCAATTGGCTAGGTCTAAATGTCATAACAACATCCTTTGGTTTCGTCACTTATTAGTTGTTCATGCCTGAAGGGGAACCTTTGTCCGAGCCTATCAACATATTGCACTTGTGCAAGTTATATACCTAGCTTCAAAGAGCCAGGCTAAAACCATAAAAATACAAATAAATAAATAAATAAATAAAAGAATTCATTACCTTGATGAAAACCTGGCAAATAGGCATCTTGTTAACAACAAAAAATTAAAAAATCATAAAAATTGTAAAGAGAATTTTTTTTTTTCAATAGTGAAAACCATGTCAGTGGCACTTTGGATAAGTACCATGGCGAAAACTTGGAAAACAGGTGCCATGTGTAGTCAATCTTTGCTCCATCATCTACTGTCACTCTATTCGGTCTTCCACCCTAATCCATAATAATGCCTTTACCTTCCATCATCTCGCATTTGACATCCATCATAAGGCCTTGTCATCTTTATCATGACTTCCAAGCAGTTGACGTCGTGTGTCCTTTCTCCCCCATCTTCTATCCACAATAAACCCTTTCTCATCCCATCCCTATTGGTTAGTCTTATACCTGACTGGGGGCAATTTCCTAACACTTGGCTTCATTAGATTCTACACTTGTCATTGGAGGTCAAAACATTTGAAAAAGACAAAAAAATAAAAAAATTGAAAAAGAAAAAAAACAAAACATTTGAAAAAGACAAAAATCAAAACATTCTAAGAAAGACAAAAACAATCAAATATTCCCCAAAAAGACAACAAAAATCATAAAACTTCCAAAATCCAAAAAAATAAAAACATGTCAAAACACAAAAAACATTCAAATAACTAAGTTCAAAAAATCCCATAAATAGAGTCAAAGTTAGTCATGTTAGTCTTTGTCATTGTTGAACTACACTGCCATCGTGACTGGTTGTAGGCAAGGCCATCTATCGATGTGCCCCCGAGACATTAGGTCAGTCCTTTAGGTATTGTCAAATAAAATCATGATTCAATCATTTGTCATTGAAACAAAGTCAAGGGTCATGCCAAACTACTAGGTCTCTATGCATTGCTACATAGGCAAGGTCATCTGTCGATGAACCCTCGAGGCCCTCTAGGTCATTCTTTTAGGGTTTGTCGGGTCAGTTAAAATAAATGGGACACTATCAACTCAAACATGACATCATCATATGAACTTCAAATACAAATCCTGAATCAACAAGAAAAGCAAGCCAACAAGTCTCCAAGTCAAATCAATCAAACCAATCAAATCAATCAAAACCAATGGTCTTATACAGGATGTGTTCTTCCTGAAACCAGACCTTGTCACTATCAAACTAAGTCATTTTCCTTATACAGATAGTTACATGATGAAAACTAGACTTGATGTCTTCTACAACATGTTTCTTCTCCTAAAACTAGGCCTTTTCAAAATGATCAATCCATCACTCACTTCATCCCTTAACACATTGGCACACATTTATTGGAAAAAATCTAAATGGATGTTGACCTTATTGGTCTATTTTGTCTTATCTTTTGGATTTGCTTTGGTCATGTTACTAGCTACCTTGAGGATTTCCCACCAAGGATTTACAGGATCAATGATGTCTCATGACTCATCTTTTATTTGATTGTTGTCTATGGTTTTTCTTGACAAAAAGACTGGGGGGTAAAAGTACAAAGCTGTGTCACACTTTTATAAAAGAACCGACCAACTATGATCCAACTTTTAAACTTGAATCACTAAAAAGTGATATATATGTTTTGAATTTTGAAATGATGTAAACTAATAAAATATTTATTTTTTAGTATATTTTATGTTTGTATTTTTTTGAAAAAATTAAAAAATTATTTGAATTTTTTTTTTATAAATTAACACTATAATTTAGTTGTTGATAAAATGTTGAAAAATGAAGTTACATGAGACGTCAATCTTTATATGGGTATGTGCAGGATCATGGTATGTCAAAAAGTGGCAATGAGGAAAAAAACACGTCTTTCATTGACCCAAAAACACGAAAATATCGTGTTGACCTTTTTTAGGCTCGGGTGTCAGTACACACCACCAAATCAAATACTAATCCTAGTTTTCCAGATCGGATATCTGATTTGGATCGGATATCCGATTTGTAAAAAGAATATATATAAAAAAATTGTTGTTGTTTTAAAGTAATGGTCTACAAATCGGATATCTGATTTGAAACGGATATCCGATTTGTAGACTGTAACTTTAAAACAATGAAAATAGTTGTATATATATGATTTTTACAAATCGGATATCCGTTTCAAATTGGATATCTGATTTGTAAAAAGCATATTTTGTTTTTTTAAAGTAATGGTCTAGAAATCGGATATCCATTTCAAATCGGATATCCGTTTCAAATCGGATATCTGATTTGTGTACACATAGACCTAAGGATTAATGGTATATGGTAGAAGGTTTAAGGGTTAAACTTTAAGGTTTAGGGTATATGGTAGAGGGTTTAAGGGTCAAGGGTTATAAGGGTATAGGGCAGAGAGATAGATGGACTTAGTGTGTGAGAGAGTGAGTTGAGAGAGTGGGATAAGGTTGGAGAGGGTGGGAGAGTGGGATAGAGTAGGAGAGAGGGAGGAAGAGGGTGGGAGAAAGTGGGAGAGGGTGGTAGAGAGTGGGAGAGAGGGAGGGA
>VDFB02086081.1:399737794-399768198 GCA_007258455.2 Sequoia sempervirens | reverse complement strand
TTGTTGTGTAACAATCTACCAAGAGAAATTAATCTTGTTGATGATGATTGTTCCAAATGTAATTTAGAATCTATTGTAGTGGTCATTGGTTAATAATAGACCATGCTAAACATAATAGTGAATCCTCTTCCTTTATCCTTTTCCTCCTAATAGAAACCATCATCTTTGTGAAATAAGGGTATTCTTGTTAATTTTAGAGCATTTTGAAGGGTAATATGCTTTGGATCAACTCCCACTATTATAACAAAAAATCAATTTCCTCCATTGTTGAGTCCCAACATTTCCAATAAAAATAGCTCGCAACTCTCCTTCCAAATAGACTAATAGATTGTGCCTTGTAGTTCTTGAACACCAATTATTTAGCATATTCTAAAACCAAAGGGTCCTCTAAAAATCTAATCCTATAAATCCATTTCCTAATTTACACCTTAGGCTCCAACTAACTGCAGCTTCCTTAGATTGAAACATAATTCCATTAGAACCCCGATGCTTAGAGTTAGAATGATTCTTGAAAAACTAAGTGTTCTTTAAGTACTTAGAGTTTATTATTTCACGCCATTCCTTTCCATTCAAAATGATATCCCAACCAACCTAATTCATAAGGGCTTTATTGGTGCGATGAATTTTTCTAATTCATAAGTACCCACAAGCCTTAGGAAGATAGTGTCCCAACTTATGAGGGCCATTTTTTTCTTCTATACTAGACCAAAGAAAATTATTTGGATTTTCTCAAATTTATCAGTAATGTACTTATGGATCTTAAACATGGAAAGGAAGTAAACATGAATACCTTGCAAAGCAACAATGAGGAGTTGAAGTTTGCAAGCATCGCTCAAAATATTACCCTTCCAATCTGCCATTTTTTTAGAATTCTTGCTAACACTATATTCTAAAATGAAGGAGTAACTTATTCAATAGTAAGATGGAGCCCAAGATAAACAACATGAAGAATAGCACTATCACAACCCATAATAGTTTTTTTTTTTTAGCTCCAAAATTGTATTAAAGAAGTATATCCTACTTTATTTATTGTTGATGTATTGTCCTGAGATAGCAACATAATTTTTGAGGCACAACTTCCACTTTGTGTCTTGCAAAATCAAGGATTTCCCAAATAGGATAGTGTCATTCACAAATTGTTAGATAGTTGAAGGGTTAAGAGAGGTGGCAAGTTTGATTCCCTTGAGAACATCATCATCAAGTAATTTTTCAATATCCCTTCCCATAACAAGTCAAATACCATTATGAAGAGATGTGGAGATAGAGGGAATCCCTATCTAATCCCCTTTTAGCATTGAATAATCCTCTAGGAACTCCATTGACAAGTGCTAATTACTTAAAACCTTTATCACACATTATTTTATGAAGTTGAGGAACATTCCATTGAAGCCAATTTTTTTAGAACATAGAAAAGGAAGTGAAAACTAAATTTATCATAAGCTTTAGATATATCCAATTTAGAAACTATGTCAAAAATGTTACTCTTATCTATAGAGTGCAAAATTTCATGAGTTAAAAAAATTACATCCAAAATTTGGTGACCTGACATAAATTTTTTTTGACAGTTACTAATCATTTTCCCCAAAAGAGGTTTTATCCTATTGACAAGGACTTTGGAAGAGATATTATAAATAGTTTTATAGAGGTTGATAGGCCTGAAGTCAACCATGTTTGAAGGGTCATGATTTTTAGGGACAAGAGCAATGCAATTATTATTTAGTTATTTCAACAGTTTCCGAGATTTTAAGAAGTCTTTAGCCACCAAGAAAACATCCCCCCCAATAATATCCCAAGATTTTTGAAAAAAGGACAAGGGAAACCCATCAAGTCCGGGAGACTTAAAGGACCCAATAGAGAAAGTTGCAACCCTAACTTCCTCCATAGACATTGGCCTTAAAAGAAGGGCATTATCTTCCATGGATAAGGTTGTAGTGATGTTATCTATCAACTTCCCTTTTAATGTCATAGAATGGTTAGTATTTGATTCCATCATAGAAGATTAAAAGTAATTAGAAGCTATCTTTCTAACCTATTCATCAAAATCACCCTTAAATCCATTTTCATCATTAAGTCTAGAGATATAATTCCTCTTTCTATGCTTTAAAGTAGATAAATGGAAAAAAGAAAAGTTTTTATCTCCCTCTTTCAATCTCTAAATTTTGGATTTCTACTTTTATAAGATGTATCTTTCTTTAGAACTTTAGTTCAGTCAAGACATAAAGTCTTCTCGGCTTGACAAGTCTCCTCATCTACATCTCCATAGGCCATTTTAGCCTAAATTGTTAGGAAAAGGTGTGTTTTCCACCTTGCATAATGTTAGAAATAGGTTTTGAAGGGACCCAAAACCCTTTATAACTATAAAGATGAAAATTTTCTTAAATATTAACACATTGAACCATCAACAACAACCAACAACAAAACAACAGCCAAAAAGTAGACCCAACAAGAAAAAAATAGTAACAGAAAACAACACAAAAAGATAAACTATTTCATGTTTTTTAGCCACCTCAATCTCCTGGTTACGATGCAACTCAACCATGTCCATCAGTTCTTTATTCTCCTCCTCAAAGGTCTTCCTCAAGTTACCCCTTCCTCTAGTTGATGCCTCATCTTTTTCAACCTTCTTCCCCTTTCCCTTTTAGGATTGGTCCTTCTCGATCAACTCTGCAAAGTAAATTTGATCTTCCCTAAGTTGACTTATCTTGTGAAACAGGGCCTCAAGAGACTCCACACTATTCTTGATTGAACAATGGCTAACATGCAGTAGCTTCTTGATGTCCACATTAGTTTCAATAATCTTAGCCTCCATATCAAAGAGGCATTGTTCACACAGGGATTTGAAATCCATAAAGGAGCACTCTAAGTCCACAAATCTTTCAATCAACATATTCGAGGAGGATCCCTTCAAACTATTTTGCATATTCTCTTTGAGGCCCCTGATATTGATATTCACCCTATTAAACTTCTACAATACCCACTTGGCTAGCTTAGATGTGACTGTAGCCCCTGAATGAGCCATATCTAGAAGCTCAAACATTGAAGTATTGTCATCATTAATGTAAGAAAATTCCTTAGAGAGAGGATTCACCTTAAGAGGCTCTAGATTTCTATAACTAGGGTTAACCCCCTCATCCTCATGCAAATACTTCCCACTTGAAAGCTCCATACTGGGTGACTACTTAACAAGGGAGTCAATTATTTCAACAACATTATCAATAATACCCTTCTCCTTATCCTACTCCTTGGGACCCTTCAAATCACCTTTCACAACCTATTTTTTCATATTTGTAGTGAGCTTAGAAGTCCTCCACGACAGTTCCTTGGCTTCCTTTTACCCATCATTCTCAGGAACTTCCTCCTTACGCCCATCCACAATAGGGTCTTGATCATTAAGTTCATTATTTCCCTTAGACTATGAACCTCCAAAAACAACATCCATATCATTGCCAACATAATCTAACTCCTGAAGAAAAATCTTCTTAACAACATTTTTTCCCATGTGATTCCCCTTCTTCCTCTTCTTAGAAAGGGCCACTACAGTGGATGAAGACCCACCCTCATCCTCTTCACCAACAATAGTGGTATTCAAGACAGTGGAGAGGGATTCATCACTAATATCTTTTTCCTTACCTTTAATTTTCTTATCTAAGATCTAGGCTCTCACATGCTCCATTATAGGAGTATGAGACCCTCATGGAGAATAGGAGCCCTCCTATTTTTTTAGATGAGCATACAATGATACTTCCAATGAAGATAAAATAAAGAAAGGGAATTAGATGAACAACCCATGCATGAAATGATTCAACAAAGTGAAATGGTGGCCTAAAATTGCAGTATAATGAGCATCTAGGGTTACATGCTGCATGATGAACTCTTCAACATCAGCCCAAATTTTCTTTAGAGAATTTCGTTCGTAGCCCCAAGATGGTAACTTAACCAACTTCTTTCACTCCTCATCCTTAAAGAACTAGTCCATGGTGTCATCATTACTCTTCCTCTCCTTGAAGAATTACGGCCCACCAATGACAACCTAGTTGTGGAAGTAATAAACTCCTCATTAATCACAAATTCCATACCCCTAACCTGCAATCTTCTATTATTCCAATAACTAACAAAGTTCGTTGAGGCCTTAGGGTCATGACTGTGGAGCCTTTCTAGAAAAGGCATGAAATTCCCATGCTCTAAAATCCTCCAAATTTTATGAATTGTCCTCCATATTGCATAGGAATTCAAGCTCAATCCTACTATGGTCCCCTCCCATGATCATAGCCACCATAAACTAAAACCCCAAGAAATAGATAGATGAAATAAATTGAACAAGAAAACCAACACCCACAAATCATGTGACAAGAAAGTAGGCAATAATGATAAAAAATCTCCAAAGGATGAGCTTAACCACAACCATCATTTCACAATAAATATTTTCCATCCTCGAGAAGGAGGGAGTACTCCTCCAATGCCTTGTGTTGTGCCTATAGCACACATACCCCATTCAGAACGAGGACTGTCTCTTTTCACTTTGTTGGGTTGCTTTTTGCTTCGCCTCATTTTGTGTGCCCCCTATTTTGGGTCCTAAGTGGTCAAGGAGTCTTAGAGATGTCATCTTAATTTGACCAAGTTTCATCACCCTCAAAATTCTCAAGTCTTTAGCCTCTTCAGAGTTCCCTTGGCAGTTTTCCTTCAAACTTTAAAATTGTCGTCCTTCATGCCCTGCGGGTCCGCCCATGCAAGCCACCCTATGTGGAACTCCATCATGTTTTTTCCATCCCTGTGGTGGCTGAGCTGGCGTGTCCTCCCACTCTGTGGGACCCACAACTTTCGTCATCGCTTCCTTCACAGACCAACCAAACGTCTAACACATGAGTGTTGTCTGCTTTGTGGACGCCACCATTCCCGTTACCGTCTTCTTTTGAACTGTGCTGACCAACTTTGGCTATGTCTATACCTACATTAATGGTGAGCATTTAATGCTTAAAATTCTATAAATAGTCACTTTCAATAGGTCATTACCACCAACATTCTTTCTAGAAACCTATCAGAGCCTTTAGTTGTCACCACCTCCGCGCCCATAGAATCCTGCCACCATTCGAAGCATAATCATTTGTAGTCTCTTCACATATTTCGTTAGGTCTCCTAGGTTAGTCTTCTTCCATTGCTCATTTCATATTTTTTCTTTCATTTCAAAAATTCATTAAAATATTAAGCTAGAAACATTAAAACTAGAAAGAAAGATGAACGGCGAACAAAACCCATGTCCCAAAAATTTAAAAATCCTTCAAAATCTGCCTTAGAAAACCATGCAAAATTTAAACCCTCCATCGTCATTCCTGAACCAGGGAAATTGGGCCCTTGTGGCCCCCAAAAAATTTTCTGCCACTATCACACCCACCAATGATAAACTTCAAATAGATGGCCTTCATCTTGCTTGGACCTGCCCATGCAAGAAGCCGCTTCCGCTTAGCTGTCATGTTTTGAATTCAAACGAAAATCATTGGATGAGCAGGATCCTTTTGACTCCGCAGGTCCATGAATGCGGGTTTCCTCATTTGGATTTCTCCTTGTGTTTCGACATCCCAAATGGCTAGCCTACCTTAGCCTCCCACCCTGTGGGTCCCATGACTTTCATGTCCACTGACCAAGCTTATTGTTTAACCCTTCTTGTGGACCATCGCTAGCGAATGTCCACCTTTATTTTGCCACCATTCAATGTTCATTTCCAAATGCCAAAGCCTTAGGTTCCACCCACTAGGTGGACCTCACGCTGGTGACTTCCATCCAATTCTCCCAGCCGAAATGACTAAGTGATTAACCCATGTGGGCTATCCTTTGTAGAATTCCATCTATGGGCCTCCATCTTTCCTTTTTCGTCCCAAATGGCTTGAGCCACCCATACATCTGCCTTGCGGACCCCGCATTCACCACCTCTGCTTGAGCCTAAAAAATGAGCAACCAAGTTTGTGCTCGCAGACCATCTAACGCAGGTCGTTGTTGCCTTGTGTCCACCATCTCACATGGCCAAGGATCTTCGTCCTTCCTCTCCGCAAGCCCCGATACCCATTTTTCCCTGAATGTTTGTTGAAAACCACCAAGTAAAGAAAGTTGCATGTGGATATTCTAAGGCAAGCAACCGTCTATGGGTCACTGCCCCAATTTCACAGCACTTAAATTGCCAAGCTAAGCCTTCAGCCCACTATGCAAGACCTGACCTCGCTGCCTCCTTCTAGCTGATAGCAAACAAATAGCTTATGCCAAGGATCCCTATGGACCTAATGGTGTGGGCTGCCTCCTATAGGCCACTGCCTCATCTCCACCATCTGAAATGGCTGATATATGTCATCTTTCTGCATCTCCCCACCCGTGTCCATCTAAACCATTTGAACTTCAAAGATTATCCCAATATCATCCTCCCTGAGTGTGGACCCCGCATTGCAAGGTGATATCTTTCTAGTGTTGTTTCCAATGGAAGAACTCCCAAACAAACAAGATAGCCCCTACACCTACAACTCTTAAACCCGCATGCCTGAACCACTAAGTTAGCACTTCCAAAACTTCATGGATGACCTAGCCCATGTGCCAAAATGACTCAACCTCTTGTTGGGCCCCAACACATGATGGAAATCCTAATGCGAGTGGATTCATGTGGGTTGTTGTGCTATATTTGTTTTATGTTTGCAACTGCCTTCAAAATCGTTGCCAACCCAGGGAAGTCCGCACCCCTGGACCCACATTGCCATATCACCCCCAAACAAAAGGAAAATCATGATTTGAAAGGAATGTTATGATCTTTAAATGATAAATTACTCGGTCTAACATTGATTTTCTAGGATTTTGCTGATGTTCCCCATGATTTGCACGTGAATATGCTTATTGCTCCTTTGCTTGCAGGATTTATGGAATCAACTACAAGACCTTTGAGGGCATCCATAGAGAAATAAAAGGGCAAGAAGGCTTCCAAAGCACCAAGGGAAAAAGAGGCTAAGGATCAAATGAAGTAAAAATTCTAGGGGGTCGAGATCAATACTAAAGTGACCACAAAGTGGGATACAGTCTTGGATACGAACCTGAGACATATTGACATTGATGAATTTAGGAAATGATTCATTGCCAATCCCATTATAGAGAATTCTAAGAAGAGAAGAAAAAGTGGATTGGCCAAGGTAGCCAGTTTCCCACCTGCCCTCATGGGTCCTGAACAAGTAATGGCCTGTAGAGAGGCATACCAAGAAAAGACCAAAAGAATTATGGATAGAGATGGAAAAATATTGGCTAACTTGTCCTCCAAGTCTATAGGGAAAACTTTCCACATCCCCACCTTTGATGAAATGGAAGAAACAACTAAGGAGTATGTTGAGAGCATGTGGAAAGTTGACCCCCTCAAATGTAAGAAACTAATTAATCAATACTCGCTGAAGGAGAAGAGGGGCAGCATGAACAAAGTACCCTAGGAGCTCTTCAGGAGTGATTTCCACAGGGATTACCATGATTTGGTAACCTTGTTAAGCAAGGTTATGGGCCTCCCAACTGTGGCATATTTCCAGGAATGGATGCTCTATTTCATAGAAGAAATCATTAGAGGAAAGACTAAGTTCCACTAGGTAGGAATGATTAGCAACTACCTGCATGAGCAGTTTGTGGCCGTTAAGAAAACTTCTCAGTTCTACATGACCTCATACTTGGTCTATCTTTTGGCTGACTGCGTTCAATATAGAGGTCTATTTGTGGCACCCAACTAGACTTTGAGGAGAGAAATAAAGGTATATGATAGGTACTTTGCAACTTCAGTACCACAACTTCAGGAAGGATTACCATAGAGTGAATGATGCCTTTATTGGGCACATTATTAGATTACTTGGATTTGACTTTGAAAGGAGAGTCACTCATAGTGCTAATGCCTTCATCTACTAGTTTGGATTTCTTTTCATCCAATTTCCTAAGTTTTCCTGCATTAGAATTGAGGGCTTCTCGAAGGGGCCATATAACATTCCCCGATACCCAAATGACTGGTTGATACTGCTCAAGGTCTCCAAGAAGCTACATCATGCACACACTCTTCTAAGTGATAAGCATAGGCCGAGAATTCCATATCCTCTCACATTTTTCCAAGGCATGTATGCAATTCCTGCATCCCAATGTATGGAATATTCTGAGAAGGAAATTGTAGAATATAACTTGGAGCTCTACACTACCCGGCCACAGATGGATCCGGATGGCAAGCTAAAAAAGATGGTTGGAAAAGAATATACCCATCTACACAATGTGGAGGACTTCTAGGAAAACTATAGGGATGATAAAGAAGTGCACATGAGGCACTATATGTGCATGATGACATATTTTTTTTAAACAATTAACTTAGTCCCGATGTCAGACCAAGTTGTGGAGGAAGAAAATATTGTAATAGACCAAAGATTTGATGCCA
Organism: Sequoia sempervirens; assembly: GCA_007258455.2. NCBI lineage: Eukaryota > Viridiplantae > Streptophyta > Pinopsida > Cupressales > Cupressaceae > Sequoia > Sequoia sempervirens. Next base: position 399,759,782 of record VDFB02086081.1, on the reverse strand, counting down.
TCACCAACCTGCCAATGCCCCTAATTAACTGGGATGAAGAAGAGGTCAATGACCTCAATATTGTAAGAAACCAATAGAGGCTAGAATAAAGCAATGGATTGAGGGGTAGATTGCTCAACTGAAACTACAAGGTGCTACTTTAACCTATGGAAAGCTTGAGGATGAGCTTAAGAGCGAGACTGATAGTGGTACTGTTGCTGCCCCATCTAGGAAAACTTTAAAATATCCTCCTACTATGAGGTCAAATAAGAGGAAAGAGGTGGCAGAATGCGAACTAAAACATAAAGTATATTCAAGAAAGGCATCCGAAGGTGACCCTTCCAAGAAGGCAAAGAAATCAAGCAGTTTCATTGAGATTCCCACCATTCAAGAAGACCCACTCCATGAGGGAAAGGAAGAGAAGGATGAACAATCCAAGTCTCCATCTACCACCTCTGACCTTGCTACCACTACTGCTACCACTATCATCACTCCTTTGCGGACATCTCAAGAATTCCTTACTTCTTCACCACACGCTGTGGACATTTTAGTTCACCTTGCATCCACCTCACCTACTGCACCGATTATGGAAATAGATTCTTCTTCTGCAACCACCTCTCCACTCTCTTCTTCCTCCATGTCTCCATCAACATCTATTCCATTGGCCTCTGCAACAACAACAATTCCCACCCTTGTGCTCCCAGAAGCCTTTGCTCGACACATGTAAAACATACCAACGGAGCTTTTTGGAGTGTTGATGAACCCTACATTACAAGCTGCCCTAGCTCAAGTCATTTCCGACCTCCTTGTTCATCCTCCTCTAACTGAACCAGCTAAGATGGAGGCGACAATGCAAATTTCTAAGTAATTGGAAAGACAAGAAAGAAAAGCCGCCAAAGAAATGGAAGAGGAATCTGATGACTACCATGAGCATCTTGAACATCAACATCTAGTTATTGATGAAGTGGTGCATGAGGAAGAGGAGACACAATCTTCTTAAGAAGATGTTGAGGGTCTCGATTCAAAATACATTATAGAAACTTTTGATCAAGAACTTGAGGAATAGTTGGCCCAACAACTCAAAGATGTTGGGGAGGAAGTTGAGAAATAACCCTCTAAAGAGAAGAGGGATACAAATGAAGAAATGGAGGTAACCACAGAGCCTCTAACTAAAGAATAGGAAAAGATCCCTAGTCATAATGAGGAGATGAATCTTGTGAGAGAAGAAGAAGAAAATAAAGAGGAAAAGAAAAAAGAAGATAAGCCTAAAGAAGAGGATAAAACTAGTAAAATCCTAGAGACAGAGCAGGAAGCTCTAGGCTACCATGAAATGGAAATCTAGCGTTCCCAAAGGGAGGAAGGTGATCGTGAATCACCAAAATAGGGATCCTAGATGCTTGAGTGGCTAGAGAAGAAATTATAGAAGAAGGACCCCATCCTTATGGATCCAAAAGAGAGGTTAGAAGCCATCTTGGCTTGAGCACAGATAGGGGTGAAGAAGGAGAAGAAATTGAGGGTCAAATCCCACATAATAATGGATGCCTCAAGATCAAGGACAATTCAAATAGCTACTTCAGTGGTGGAGGGAGAGGGGAGTCAGCTATAGTATTTCTACCATATATTTAGGAATGGCCATGAGGGAGCAAAAAATTGATCACCTCCAAGGATCCGTCGCCACCATTATGCATCAAATGAATAAATATCAATCCACCAAGGAAGAGTTAAAAGCACAAGTGGTAGATTTAATGGCTTACATACAACAATGGTCCTCCACCAAAGAACTACCCACCACATCATCAACTCTGCCACAATTACTGTTGAAGGACCATATCAACAAGCTTGAAAGGAGGAAGAACTGGACAAAGGCGATCAAGGATTGGTTCCAATGAGTCCTCTACAATGGAAATATGGGTATTGGTCGCACTGTATGAACAAAAAATAAGTTCTGGGAGGTGCAAAAGTAGCTTGAAGGCATAAGAAAATTTTGTACTGACTTCCTGGAGTTGTATAGAATCACATATCCCAAGCTCAAGGCTATCCTCAAAATGCACGAGAGAATGTGGGAAAAGGAGCTAGCACTAGTAAAAGATGATCATTGGCTCATGGAAACATGGAAATTGGGTCTCGATCATAGAAAAGAAATCTTGGAATGGGTGCTCCATGAAGTGGAGCTATACATAGACTGGGCTAAGGAAATCAAAATGATATGAGGAGTACCTAAAGTTGATGATAGATTATGATATGCTCCCCATCGAGCTGGATCTAGAGAAAATAAAGCCATACTTCCATAAGAAGATGGAGAATGGAGCCACAGATATACTTGCACCAGACTTTATGGATTTTTTTGCTCGATCCTTCACTCAATCTAAGCAAGTGATAAAGAATACGCTAAAATGTGATAAAGATTGGGATGTGATCACTAGCAGGTCCAGGAAGTTGAACTTGTAGGTAATCCAATATGATATAATGGAGTGGAATAAGCTCCAGCCATTGATTGTAAAAATTTTAGGGTATGCTACTATGAAGAAAAGTGAAGGAAATCTAGTTATTGATGATGAATTCCTCACAGTATAGCTGTATAAAAAGGGAAATAAGCTACAAGACAAAAGTGCTACAGTGTTGGCCACTAGAAGATAAATTAGGCTAAAAGACAAAAGATGTATTTTATATTGTAAAATATTGGGGGTAGGTAAAACCCTAATTTGTAGTGAATCTTGGCCACACAATAAGATTAAATATTGGACATTCATTTTTCTTTTTGGACACTATAAATAGGGGGTCTCCTCTCCATTTCAAGAGAGAGTTGAGTTGTTGTAAAGACATGCTACTAGAATTCTAATAGAAATCCATTGCTTTTGGGTGGATTCTTGAGTTTCATCTCATGTTTCATGATTCTTCTCTTCATAGTTAATAGATTTGAGTATATTTTCTTTGTTGTTCTATGTGTTTATCATGCTTTAGTAGATTATTTAGTGTTGTTCATTGATGTGAGAAATTTTGATGTGTTGATGCCCTTCCTTATTCATGCTTTTTTGCTATTTGTTGATGATAAATAGTAATGTAAAGCTAGTTTGAACATTAGTTGAATGTTGCACTTAAATTCTATCTTCTATTCATGCTTTATGGTGAATGAAGGGTTGAAAATCTGTAGACCTTAGAAGATTGCACTAGTTTCATGAAATTGTGAGTTGATTTGGTTAAGTGGAACTTAGTTTTAGGAAGGTTTTCCACTGTAGCATCCTCCATTATCACTGTTCATTAGTAGTTTCAGGTCTAGGAAATTCGTCTCTTCACTGCCCTTTTGACTTTTCTTTTAAATAGTGATTTAGACAAATTTCATTGCACATTGTAAAGCCAAATCTAATGATAAAATTAGAGTTCTAGACTACTGTTTTGAACTTGCAGCAATTGCATATCAGCTCCAATACCTTAAGAACTCCATTTGAAGAACCAATTCCCCTCTAACTTAACTTACGTAAGGCTACCCTGTGATCACCAGAAATATCACATCAAACCACTGAGACATTCCAAATAATTCATGACCTAACACCGATAGACCTTGGGGTAATTTTTTGCAACTTGTTTGTAGGAGACTGCCTTTCAAGAGAGGTGATGCACTTATGCATTGCCTATGTTGAGAAGTGAAAAATCACCCATCAACGCCTTGAAATCATTAATTTTGGTAGCCTCATTCACAAATAAGTCCACCATTGAGTTGTCCTCTCTATAAATATGGGTGACATGAGTTTCCTCAAAGGATCTAAGCATCATTATAGTATCCTTGATAAAATGATCAATTATCCAACTTGGCATCTGAATGCCAAGTAGGCAATTGATAATATTAAAAGAATCTCCTTCGACCCAATGTTTGGAGTAGCCCTTGTCCAATGAAAACTTGATACTAATGAATACAACATTGAATTCCACATGGTGATTGGTTTGGATTCCCAATGGGAGTGCCACCACACCCAAGAACCTACCAAATTCATTCGTCAACACCCCCCATAACCTACAGGCCTAGGGTTCCCCTTGGATACCCCATAAAAATTAATTTTAACCCACCTTGATGGTGGGGGCTTCCACTTAGTACTCAATCTAGCATTGACACTAGACTTAACAACCTTAGATGATAAATGAATTAAAAATTATCTAACCTCAATGAGGTTAGGGGAAAAGTCCATTCCTATACCTTGGGTCAGTGGAGTTGGAACTAGAACAATAGTGCTAACCCTTGTCTTTCCCACTACAAAGTGGAGTCAAACCTGTGACCTCAAGGGATGCAAACCCCAAGCCCCAACCAACTCCACTACAAGTGGTGGCTCCACCTTGCATAATGTTATAAGGGTATGTGCAAGATCATGATGGGCCAAAAAGTGGCAATATGATGGGTATGTGTAGGGTATTTGGCTGACAACTTTTTTTTACCCAAAATTGATGAAACTAAAAGGGTTTTTAAAGGAGATTCTCAGATTTCCATCAATATAAATTATGCTTTAATTTGAATTTAATAAATAATTATTATTCATTTTCTATTTGAATTATGACTGAAGTCCTGATTGATAGGCTAATTGAAAAATATCTATAGCTTTCAAACGGTATCACATTTTTTGCATCTAAAACATGCATCACATTCTATGCTTCACATACTATAGGATTAAAAAAATAAAATTTTAATTTCATGAAGTTTTGACCAAGTTAAGGTGGTCAGACATACAAGTTTTTATATTTTTTTAAAGTTGTAATAAAAAAATTATAATTAATTATTTACTTAGAAAAAAATTACAAAAAAATATGCATCACATCAGGACATGAGTCCTCTACTTATATCTAAAATATTATAAAAAAAATATGATCATTTTATTGTGGTTAGGGTGGTTAGATGGACACCTACTTCTTATTTTTTCCCTGAAATTTAAGTACTACTGCATTGAAATTTCAAATTTTCACCAAATAGATTTTTTATTTTTTTAAATAAACCTAGTAGTTTAGAAACTACATTCAATTTGATACAGATTCTATTCTTACATATTTTTGAAATAATATAGATAAATTATTCAAATTTTTACGTCAAGTTTCCTAACTCTAATTTTTCTGAAATTTTTGCCACTTAAGGGCCTATTTTTTCCATGATGATCCTGCACATACCCCTAATATAATATTTACTTATTTATTATGTGGTGCACCTAGGGAATCTAGGGATGCATGAATCACATGGGCTAGAATTCTTGGGGCCACTTTATGTGTTGTATGTAACATTGGATTGAATATTTAATGTGGGGTGGCACATGGGAAAATATTTAATGTTGGGAAAACTTAGTACCAAGAATTAAATGTGGGGGTTAATGGTTTTGTAATCTCATGGTATTAGTCACGTAGTTTTATGTAATACTAGACTTGGCGATTTTGTGTGAGCTTGTTTCTATAAAAATAAACACATGGGTAGTTGTTTAAGGTTGAATTTTTGGCTTGTCTATTTGGCTAAGGGGTTGAGAGCATATCTTGTTGGAATTTGTGAGAGTTGAAGCATGGCATGGGATGTGTGGTTACATTCTTTTTCATATGGATTTATTGTAGAGAGTTGAATGTTTCAAAGGTGTTCATGGAGAACTCTAAAGATGTATTGTAATTTTTATTATTGAATAATACATGAGTGATGGATAATTTTGGAGGCTAGATTTTTCCCTCTTGAGAGTTTTCTCAAGGTATATCTTGCTTCATCTTTGATGGTATATTTTCTATTATTTTTCATATGGATTTTGAATATTTGTTTGCATAGATTTCTATATTTGGGTCATGTGGAAACTATCTTGAGTGGATACATATTTCCTTTTATTTGGTATCAAAGCCATGGTTATGATTTGTATAACCATTGTTGGAGTATATATAGTGTATAGCTGAATTCAAGGCTTGCAAGGAAAAAATGAAGACATTGCAAGATGTGAGGGTTTTGTGCAAGTTAGTTTTTACAAATTTGGGGTTATATTTTGTAGATCTAGGTTTATGAATCTTTTTTCAAAAAAGGGTTTTTATGGGTTTTCATCATGATGGTTTTGTAGGGAAAATATTTTCAATGACCCCTTGGGACAAAATAGACCTCACCATTGGATCCAAGAGGCCCAAGAGATGAAGATTGACATAAATTTCAACCTATTTTGGTCACTAAAAAAAATGCAATTTTTTTTACCCAATGACCCCTATCATACACCTATACGGCCGTCTATTTCAACTGTAGCAGATAATTATTATTTTTAAATAAATAAATGTGCAGGTTTAAAACTAAAACCAATTTAAGAAAATTAAAATCAAAATTAAATATATATATATATATAATATTTGGGGGGGCGGGGGTTGTAGACCCCCTCTCCCCCTGGTACTATTGATAGTACCGATGATAGGGGTTTCAACCCTTGTCAACATTGTTAGTCACTAGTCGGCCACTGGTTGGTAAAGTCCAACTGACAGGGCTTTAAGCCCCTAAATTTGGTTCTTGATCTAATGGGGTTATGGCTAGAGACCCCTGTGGGGGATTCAAAATAAAAAAATTAACCACCTTAATAAAAATTAAAAATCCACAAATTTAATAAAGTTTAAATTAAAACCAATTTAAATTCTAGGTTGCATCTAAGGAACATTGGGAAACATTTCCGAAGTGGTGTCCCCATCATTGATGGGCCATCACCCAGCCACCATGTAACCACCATTGCTTAGTCTAATACTAGAATTATGCAACTTTTTCTAGGGGGCATACATTTCACCTAGAGTGTTGATTTTTTGACTTCTTATACTTGTTGGAAAGGTGATTCCTAGCTCTACATTGTGGTATTAGTGGGTTTTCTATATTTTTTGTTTTGATAGTGAAATACTTTCTGGAAGTTGTATGTTCCTTTCAATATTTGAGAGGTCATAACTTGTGCATACAGAGTCATATTTTGAACTTCTTGTAGTTGATGAGAATTTTGTTTAAATAATACACATTAGATAGGTTTGGAGATGTTTTGGTATGATTTATTTTCTATTATTTCCATTTGACTTATTCATGGGTTATTTTGATTATGGTGATTTTGTGAGCTTATAGCTATTCAAATCTTGGTGATTTGATGTTGGAGTCATTATATACTCACATGTACATCTCTAATTACTGTCATTTGATATGGTTATCACTATATTTTTGGATTTGTATGTTGCATTGTTGGATATACAAGTTATGCAATGTTATAGGCTATCTATGCGTACAGGTTACATTTATGACTTGGATGTGGCTTGTCTATTCCCATAGATGCTTCAGTCTTGTTAGAGATTCAATTTTTCCACTTGGTTCAATCATTTGTTTATTGGTTTGGTTGTCATGTTGAGGAGGAGAGATGGTATTATGAGGTATAGTCATGATGTGAGACCTATATAGTTGACTATGTGATGCAAACATGTGTGACACAATTGGAGTTTGTTACTGGTATATTTGGTGGTGATCATGGTTTCATGGATATTCCTTGTTCCTTAGGGATTTTTACATGATATGATTGTTTATGTAGTTGCATTGTTGGTGGTGTTGAATTGATTCCTGTTAGGTTTGTGGTGGTGTATCTTCTTGTCTTGAGGATCATGATTTTACTTTTCCTTTTGGGATATCATGTTGTAGCTGAGTTATTTGATTGTGTGAGGGTCTTTGTTTGATCTTTATTGAGGAGATTTTTATCATGATGTCATAGATAGCTTGATTACATGTTTTAGTGAGAGCTTAAGACAATGATATTTAAGTGTTGTTGTATCTTATTGGTTTGGAGATCGTGGTTTTTAATCTTCCCTTTGGGAGCTTGGCGCTAAGTTATTTGATCATGTTGGGGCCATAGATGATATTTATTTAGAGGATGATTGTCATGATTCCATGGAGATATTAATATCATGGTTTAGTGGGAGCTTGTGGTGATGATATGGATTCACCATTTGGTGGTAGGTGATCATCTTTGTAGGAGATGGTTATCTTCATGTGGTATGTAGATGTTGATATCTTGGTTATCTATGGAGGACTCTTTGGTCTTTGGTTGAAGTGTCATGATTTGTCTTTTGACATGTGATTCTTGTTTAATAGGGTGATTATGTTATTATGTCATGATGTACTCTCTCTTTTTTTCATATTAGAGTTTTGGCATGATACATGTACATGATATGTTCACTGGATCATATGATCTTCTTTTGAGGAGATGTAAGATCACTATATCATGATTTGTTCTTGATTCTCGATATTAGAGCTTTGACATTGATCTTGGTTGGTTCTCTTATTATTGAGTACAATAATAATTTTCTTGGGAGATTCATGATGCTGCTATGTTGCATTTGGATTTTGGCATGGATTGATCAATTATAGATACTCATGGATACTTCAAAATATAGGTGAGACTAGGATATCTCTTAGGATTAGAGACATATATTGAGATGGTTACTCATTGATGAGGATTCAGTTGGAAGTTTGAGGAGCCTACACATTGGTTGGGCATGATTTCAACATGGACCTAATAGGATATTTCTCTTAGATGAGTCATGATGACTTGGACTTCTTGGAGGATCATTTAGATTCCCCACTCTTGGTCTACTCAACCATTAATTATTTGAGGTATTTCCAATTATTATTTTTAGATGCATTTTTTTATGCTTTATCTTCTCATGCATATGAATCTTTATCTATGGTATGTTGGTTTTGTAGCATTCATTTGAGAGATGTTGACATTTTAGTCTCTTTATGCATTATGAGATTATTCATTGATGTTGAGGTTAGGAGAGATTATTGGGCTTATTCCAATGGTTTAGGAATATATTTGGTTTGATCTTCCTTTGGTTTGAGATGCATACATCCTAGTTATGGTTAGATGCACGGATAGTGCTATTATATTTTGGGTTTTATGGAGAATATAATACTTATCACAACTTAGAATTTAGAGGTGTGTGTAGAAGGACATACTATAGGTTTTGATTTGCACGTTCTCTCTTTGGTCATGTTCTTCCTAGATTTTTGTATGCACATGACATTGGATTTGAAATCTTGTTTGTAGCTATGGTAATCACTATGTTTGTGTCATGTGTTTTTCATTATTCTTTGGTGACGATATTTATACATTCCTTTATCTCTTTCCTTTGTTGAGTGTAAAGAACTTGGGAGAAATATGGAGACTTGTGGTAAGAGATGTATTGCAACATATTGGTTTCCATGATTTGCATATCATTGTGGATGTTCCTTGGTACTACATGATATTGGTTACACTTATATGTGATGTTATTGATGGATCGTATAGATTCCTTCATCATTTTTATATTTTACATTAAACCTATGTAGTGGGAGTTCCTAGATGTGTATGTTTATTATATGATAGGTTTGCACATGGAGCTTGTGATTGCATGGTATGGGTTGTACATGTTGATGGTATGTGGTTCACTTATTATTTGTATGCCTTTGAGGTATGGATATTTGGAGGTGTTAGCAATTTTTGTGGATTCTATTTCAGTTATGGTGATTATATCTTGATAGCTATTGATACATACTTGTTACCTTTGGATTGAGTGTTTGTGTGTTGGGATATTGGTTGGATGTAGGTTTATGCTTCTTTGTAATAAATAGTGTTGAATCTCTTTGGATGACTTCTTATCTTTGTGTGTGGGCATGATGGAGGATGAGAGCATTCATGCTTGAGATAGTGGTCACCTTGATTCTTTTTGTAGGTATATTGATGGAGCACATGAAGCACTTTGATTCCTTGATGGTATATGTGGCTATGGAGATTGTTCCCTTGTTCATGTTTGAGTTTACTTTTTTACCCCTTATGCAATGCATACAACAAGTAGGAAAATGTTAGGAAAATGCGTGTTATCCACCTTGCATAATGTTATAATATAATATTTATTTATTTATTTATTATGCGGTGCTCCTAGGGAATCTAGGGATGTGTGCATCACATGGGATAGCATTCTTGAGGCCACTTTATGTGTTGTATGTAACATTAGATTAAATATTTAATGTTTGGAAAACTTAGTACCAAGAATTAAATGTGGGGGTTACTGGTTTTGTAATCTCATGGTATTAGTCACATGGTTTTATCTAATACCATTTAGTGGTTTTGTGTGAGTTTTTTATATACAAGAAAATACATGGCTAGTTTTCTAAAGTTGGCTTGTTGGCTTGGATATTTGGATAAGGGGTTGAGAGCATATCTTGTTGGAATTTGTGAGGGTTGAAGCATGAAATGAGATGAGTGCTTACATGCATGTTCACATGGAGTGCTTTTGGAGGGCTTGATGTTTCAAAGGTGTTCATTGAGGACTCTGAAGATTTAATGTAATGTTTATTTCTAAATAATACATGAGTTATGTATTCTTTTGTAGGTTGCTTTTTTCCCTCTTGATGGTTTTATCAAGTTATATTTTTTGTCATCTTTGATGGTATGTTGTATATTCTTTTGTATATGGATTCTAAATACTTGTTTGCATAGATTTCTCTATTTGGGTTATGTGGAATCTATCTTGGGTGGATGCATATTTTCTTTCATTAATATCCTTAATATTTGAAGATATAATTTTCTTATAGAAAAAAAACATCACTAAAGACTATCCTATTTGATCCTTTCACTTTAATTTTAATACTCTTTAGCTTCCAATTCACCCTAAACATAGTAGGACCTTGAATGGGGATAATCCAATTAAGAATATAATCCTTGATGTTAGGATGTGAAGCCCACATGATCTCATACCTAAAATGGAAAGGGCTAGTAGGAGTACAATATTTCCAATATAGAAGAAGAGGGTTATAGTCTGACATAGTTAAATAGGTAAAGAAAAAAGGTTCAAATTGTTGATAAAGTCCCAATTAGGAGAAACTGAGAACTAATCCAGTTTCAACTAGATAAGGTGTTCACCAATTCTCCTATTAGTCCAAGTGAAAAGTTGATCCTGAAGAGCAATGTCTATGAGCCTAGTAGAACTCAATAGATCGGTCAAATATACCATGTTGTCAATGTAATCAATTAGGCCCCCAAAATTTTAGTAGGAAAAAGGGAGAATTGAAGTCCCCAAGAACCATCTACCGAGCCTCCTTATTATCCAATACCTATGTAGCAAGGTCAAGCCATAGATTTTTTCTAGAATTATGCACATTAGGGGTATAAATATTCATAACATTCCAAGATAAACTAGTAGAGGAGAACTTAACTCCCAAGCAATTTCTATATTGATAAAATAAAGTACTAAAAACTTTGTTGGGTTCCACATAGTAACAGACCTCTTGAGGCCCTTGCTTTCATGCCCTAAATTTTTAACCTAAAACAAACATAACCTCAAAAAAAATTCCAGTTTCTATTGCCACTAAAACAAGTTTAAGTTTTAGATGTTTAGTTACAACTAATGACACCAATTTTATGATGTCATCGTATGCTTTAACTTTCAAAGGACTTTGGTTTACATTCTACTCTAATTAGTTCTAATTGAGTCATTACAAATTTCTTCTAGGGAGTCTAAGGTATAACAAGTGGTTAGAATTTCTTATGTTAACAAGCTTAATGAGTAAACAATACTAATATCCAGCAAATGTCTTTTTAACTTACATTAACTTAACCAAAAAGAAATGTTACTAAAAATTTATAATAATTTAAATGAAAAGAAGTTCTACACTAAATAAAATAAGTTTACTTAAAGTGAACATGTTAAGTGTATTTCAATTCTATGTAATTTCAAATCCTAACAATTTTAAAGTACATAAGATTAATAATTCTTCTCAACTCCATAACAACTAAATATCATATAAAAAAACTCACATGATTCCTTCGAAGATTAAATAATTTATTAAAGATTAAATAATTTATTAAGACATGATCTAGGATATTTCTAAATCTTAGAATTTCTATAGTTAATATCTACATGATTTATTCAAATTTACTTGATTAAATAAATTACCATTTTCAAATTTTCTAGTAATACAAGAACGTTTTTTTGTCTATTTGATATCTACCATAATAATTTTGAAGGATAATTAAAACTATATGAAATCCATTTAACTTAAAACTTCAATGTTCTCTATTAACATTGAAAATAATATATAATTATTAACATTGAAAATAATATATATTTTTTTTTAATTTTCATGAACTAGTATATCAACTTCCTAAATGTCACATGTGCAATTTCATCTAATAACTTATACTTGTTTTCTTCTATCTTTTCCTTAACTATGTATTTGTTATAGCTTTGGAAATAAATTTCCATAATATGTGGAAGTGATGAGAGGCTCCAACATTTCAAATATTAATTTCTTTAGTTTTCACTAAAAATTAATTCTTCCTTTTTTTTCCTATTTACCTTCTTCTTACCATATTAAATTGAAAGTAGAACTAAATGAATTTCACTTTAATTATTTATGTAAATCTAAATTTTTTTTATGAGAAATTAACCATAATTAACCTTGAATTATCTTTAAAAAAATTTATTTTATTGTCATGGAGTTTTTGACTTTAAGAATTTTATAAATAGTATTGTTAATTATTTATTTTAAATTATTAAATATTAAATAAAATTTTATTTATATAATGTTAAGTATTTTTTTCCAATCTCCTAGTTTAGTTTACAAGAATCAAACTTATTCTATGTATTTTAACCCATAAATTAATTTTTTTTTAACTAAGGAATCTAACCTTCTTTTAACCAGTAACCAATTTTATAATTAAATAGTTTTCTTTTTAAGTATTCTTTTGGATCTAGTAATTTTTTATTTTGGACATCTTATATCATTGTTGCAAGTTGATTCTTTTTACCTTTTTTTGGAAGAATTGTTGCTTCTTCTCAAGCAATCTATAATAAATTCTTAGGAAGATTGGATAGTTGCATTAGATATTTAGTGACTAATTGAAGATTCTGTCATTTGTATTGACTGAAATTGTGATATTATTTATAGATTATAATTACTAAAATATTATTTTATATAGAGAGATTTGATTTGATTGAGAATTTTATTGTACGCATGCACTCATTTTTTATTTGGGGTTGGTTGTGTTAATCGCAATGACCCTTTTTATTCTTATGTCAAAATATTTTTCTTAGACTTTAATTCTATTTGAATAGATTTTAAATATAATAGAGGAAATTGAATACTTAGTGGAAAATTTTAATTGAAATCTTTTTTTTTTAATTTTATATTGGTATTTAATAGGGGCCAAAGCCTCCCATTTGGGGATGGTGACCCCTTGGTTGTAGTCTCCCCTTGTGGGGTTTGTGGACCAAGGGCCACTGACCTTATTGAGGCAACCCAAGAGGATTGACCTCCAAAGGCCGCCCCTCCTAAACTTTAAAAAAATATAATTTATTTATATTTCTTTTCATATATTTTAAAATAATTTTATTTTATTATTTTATTTTATCATCCCACTTCATTAAATATTAATAAATATATATAATCTAATATTAATAATTATTTTTATTTTTAATTTATCTTCAAACAAGTGAACAACTTAATGCATATTTATAAAAATGGGTAAACTTTATACATGCATGTTTATTTAATTTTATAAAAAAATTAAATTTGTCCCAATCTACTTAATTTAAAATATTATTTTTTCGTATTAGATATCGTAAGAGCAACAAAGATACGTGGAGAATATTGTCAAAATTACATCATGGAATACCCCCCATATATAGCATGGTCTTTTATGCCTCTCCCATTACAAAATCATTAACTGCATAGGTGGCAATTTACATTACATCAAGAGATGCATTAATTACATACATAAATTAAACATGGAGCTTTTACATATTACTTTCTACTTAATTCACCCAAAATAGCCACTGTGTTGCCGAAGTGTACTACAATGCTGCTGATAAAAGCCACACATTGTTGGAAGGAATGATGATCTATCACAAGCATCAAAAGGACCATCATAGATAACAAAAACAGGGGAGTCTATCACCTTAACATACTACATTCTCTTTAAATGTCTGATTTTCATCCTCAAGAGAGCACCTACTACTTCAATCTCATCCCTACTAAAGTCCTCCATACTGAGCAATGGTGGAACCTGTTGGAAAAACAAGGACAAACAATTGAGAGGGGGGTGAATCAGTTGTCTCAGAATATTAAAACCTTTTTCTACTTTACTTAACTCAATCCCAGATTTGATGAATAACCAATAAAACATAAACATTCAACACATTAGAAACACAGAGAACACCAAGACTTTTTACGTGGAAACCCTGTTAGGGGAAAAATCACAGTGGATGATAGTCCACAATATTATACCCTATTAAAAGTATAAAGAGAAATAATGGGAATGCACATGCATTCAGGCACACTTCCTAGAGCTCACTGCTCAAATATAAAAGAGGACTTGCTGTCCAAAGAAAATTTTGGATTAAAACCATCCAAATTGTGAACTGAGAAAATAGCTTCCACACAAGCCTAATTACAATTCCAGTTAAGCACAAAAAAACCTTCTTCACACTTTGCTCAATCTTCTTCACACTTTTCTCAATCCTCTTCACACTCTGCTCTGCAATCAAATGATATTTGCACATACACACATAGGAGTACACCAAGCATACTTTACACAGATGAAACAATCGCTCTTATATATCTACAACATGAGATTACATCAACAACTTAGTCAGCCAGAGATATAAAACATTTTTTCAATGTTGGCCCAAATTTACAAATAATTTTTCAATGTGAATCTACCAAGGTCGGAACAACATAGTGAAGACCCAAATTAACAACTCCAACCCAAAAATACTTCAATTAATTTCACCTCAAATATCTACTACACATTACACTCATCATGTCAGCCAAGAACACAAGAGCCAAACATACAAAGAAAAATCTTTGACCACGAGCACATCAATCAATGTGGATGTACCACAAAGATAGAGCATGATCTAGAAACATCCAAGAACACCAGAGAAAAATCTGGAACAACCAAAATTACCATAATTACACAAAATTTACTCAAGAATACTAACATAACCCACATAAATACTTTCGGAACACAATTGTTCATAGCATGATTACATCTTTATGCAAACCTCTAAAACTTCTGGAGGATGAACTAGATACACTCAACAATAAACCCTTTAGTCCACAGTAATTGATCTTCAATGTACAAAACAAGACATCTTCATGATAGTCACAGTTCCATTGGGAACCTGCAACACTTTCTTTTACAATTTTCTCAATATCCTCGACATATACAACCTTCAATACATCAAATTCTAATAGTTTTGACATCAATGACAACCAAAAATCAGCCACACAATCACAACATCCAACAATCTCCCCCTTTGGCATTGATGGCAACACATGATGTGAAAAACACCATCAACCCAACTCTCAATCAACACTTACTCCTTAGATTCTGACTCTTCTTCCTTGACTTCTTCTGTAATATCTTCTCCCCACAAGACTCTTCAATCCAAATAAGCAATAGTTTTTCACATTACTCTTCTCCCCCTTTGACATCAATGGAAAAGATAAGAATTATCTTCCCACATACAAGCTTTGAACCACATATCTGCACATCTGACTACTCCCTCTGAGTAGCAGCCACAAAAACATCAATCTGGATCAGAATATGATCATGAAACACGTAGATTGATGCAAGTAAATGCATCTTTAGTTTATATTAGGAGGGGTAATCACCCCTAGCATCCCTCTTAGATACTCAAAAGTATTCTTCAGCAATGGCCTAGTGAAAATATCTGCAATCTTCGCTTTGGTAGGGACATACTCCATTCTGACTTCTTTCTCACTCACTTTCTCCCTCAAGAAGTGAAACTTGATTGATATACACTTGGTCTTAGAGTGTAGCACTAGATTCTTTGATGTGTTGATTGCACTTGAGTTATCATAGTATATAGCAATAGGTTCATCATATAATACTATGATATCTTTCATCATTTGTTTCATCCACATCACTTGAGTACAGTTATTTGCAGCAGCAATATACTTTGCTTCAGCAGTAGATAGAGAAATGGAATTCTGCTTTTTACTCAACTAAGACACCAGCTTCTTCCCTAGAAAAAAAAACCACCACTAGTACTCCTTTTGTCATCTACATGTCCTACCCAATCCGCATCAATATATGCATTTAAAGTAAGATCATCATCCTTAGGGTACCAAAGCCCAAAATCAGCTATTCCTTTCAAATACCTAAAGATTCTCTTAACAACAATCACATGAGATTCTTTTGGATCAGCCTAAAATCTAGAAACCATACACACAACATTCATAATGTTTTGTCTAGTCTAAGTTAAGTAGAGAAATCCGCCAATCATTGATCTATATCTTGTTTGATTTTCCTTAGAAGAATCATCATTCTATGTCAACTTACATCTAGTTACCATGGGAGTACAAACAAGTTTTGAGTCATCCATGCCTAAATTCTTCAGTAGTTCTCTCACATATTTGGACTAAGATATGAAGATACCCTTGTCTAACTGAGTAACTTGCAATCCCAAAAAAAACTTCATCTCTTCAATCATACTCATCTCAAATTGTAAACCTCATACATAGATTATCATCTCTCCAAAAATAATGTCATCAGCAAAGACTTCAATAATTAACTCTTTATCATGATCCAATTTGAAATATAAGTTGCTATCAGCAGTACCTTTATTGAATCCAAGCTTTAGTAAATATTTGTCTAATCTAGCATACCAAGCTTTGGGGACTTTCTTGAGTCCACACAAAGCTTTCTTCAATCAGCAGACCATGTCTTCTTTGTCAGTCAGTTGAAATCCATCAAGTTGTTCAATATATACTTCTTCTTCTAGCTCACCATTTAGAAAAGATGACTTCACATCCATTTGATAGACTTTATAGTTTTTGTATGTAGTATAAGCAAGAAATAATCTTACAACTTCAATTCTAGCAACAGGGGCAAAGGTTTCTTCAAAATCAATACCTTCCATTTGTGAATACCCTTTACATACCAGTCTTGCTTTATTCTGGACCACTTCACCTTGTTCATTTAGTTTATTCTGAAAGACCCATTTAGTACCAATTACATTTTTATCTTTTGGTCTGGGAACTAGTATCCATGTATCATTCTTTTCAATCTGCATCAATTCTTCCTTCATAGCTTCCATCTAGTGTTCATCATTGCAAGCTTCACTGACATCTTTAGGTTCAATCTTGGAAATCAAGCAATACTCTTCTGCAATATTTCTTCTATTTTGCACACCTTTATTCTTATCTCCTATAATTTGATTTTCATAATGATTTAGCTTTACATACCTCAGAGTTTTAGGATTTTCTTAAACTTTTGATTCTTTTGTTCTTTCTTCTACACTTGCACTTGTCTCTGCTTCTTGACTATCTTGATTTACCAGAACAAATTGAAGTTATCTTACCGAAACATATGGAACAATTTGAAGTTGATTTTGTGTCTGAATAGTCTTCATTTTGTTTATATTGTCTTCATCTGAATCATATCCATAATATCTGGATGATTTAGCAGAATCCTCATCAACTCTGACATTTGCATTCTCAACCATTTTCCTTAGTCTTCTATTATAGCACCAATAGGACTTTCTATTAATAGAGTAACCTAGAAAGATTCCTTCATCACTTCTTGCATCAAATTTTCCTATATCATCATCTCTCTTTATGTAGCATTTGCTTCCAAAGATATTGAAATATTTAATAGTAGGCTTATAACCAAACCATAATTCAAAAGGGGTTTTACTAGAATTACCATTTACATTTACCCAGTTCAAAGTATACACAAGAGTGCTTAATGCTTCACTCTAGTAGATGTGAGGCACATTTCCTTCAATCATCATTTTTCTAGCAGCATCTAGAATTGTTTTTTTCTTTCTCTCAACAACACCATTTTGTTGAGGGGTCCAGGGAGCAGATAATTGTCTTCTGATTCCATGCTCTTCACAGAAAGAATTAAACTCCCTGGAGGTGAACTCACGACCTCTGTCTGACCTTAGGCATTTTATTTTCAAACATTTCTCATTTCCTTCCATAGCTTTGAATCTTTTGAACTTTTCTAATTCTTCACATTTTTCTCTTAAGAAAGCAACCCATATCATTCTAGAATAATCATCAATAGGTAGCATAAAATACCTTTCACCATGGAGACTTCTAACTCTAGAAGGACCACATAGATCAGTACGTACAAGCTCTAGTAATCCATTTGAGTTATGTTTGCTCTTAAAAGAAACTCTAGTTTGTTTTCCCATCTAACACTCTTTTCAAATTGTCCTAGCAGGCTTCACTACCTTAGGTAGATCTCTTACTGCTTGAGTGGAACTTATTTTGATAATTTTATCACAATTCACCTAACACAACCTTCTATGCCACAACTAGCTTTCATCTACTTGAGCAATTAAACAACTTTCACTAGCAGCATTCAAGTGAAAAATATTACCTTTTGTCTATTTACCTGAGGCAATTACATTTCTAGAGCTTCCATATATCCTGCATCTTCCATCTTTGAACTGAAGATCATAACCTTTTTCTACCATCTATCCAACACTCAACAGGTTGTGTTTTAAGCCTTCAACATAAAGAACATCATCAGTGTTATGCTTACCACCAAGACAAATAGATCCTCTACCATGAATCACACAAGCATTGTCATCTCCAAATCTTACAACCCCACTGTCATACTTCTCTAGACTTACAAATTTTATTTTGTCACCAGTCATATGATGTGAGCATCTACTATCAATAACCTACTCATCCTTTTCTTCAATTCGGGTTGCAAGATCTTTCTCAACTTTAGCAGATTTAGTAGTCACAAGACTACTTTCCTTGATAGCAATGTGTGCGAACCCCAACCTTGGTACCTGCAAAACAAAGAGAATAAACACCTCAAGTTAGATATTGCAAGCCAAAACAAGGATTCTCCATGAAATCCATTTACAAATTCAAAATAAGAAAGAAAATTATGAAGAACACAATATAAATGACAAACTAGACTAAATCCTAATTTAAATATGCAAACTCATGATCCCATGGGGGAATTGGTGCCAATTTGATATGAAAATTGGCCCTTTCCCAATTCCTAATATGCAAGCTTCGAATGTTGAAGAGATTGATCCACTTTGTTGATGAAAGATGAGAACTCCAAGCCAAATCTACAAAAAACTAGCTATGACTCAATCATGATGGATAAAATTCAAGAGATATTTGAGCATGGTAACTTTGCTTGGATTGTGGATGATGAAATGAGGATATGAGCTCTTTATTTATAGAATTCCGAGATGGATGAATGTCCAAATTTGAGCAATGTGGGACTAACATTCATCCAATGATATGATGCCACTTGTCAAGCCATGAATGGATGATGGATGTGCAAGATTTGGGGTTTGTGCCAATAAATGCATAATTTTGAATTTCAAATTTGTTGAAATGACATGCAAGAGGGAAGGGAAAATGCAATAAATGCCACTTGGCTCAAGGCAAAGGACATGTAAGAGGAAGTTATTGTCTTGTTGGATGTACATGTTGACTTGGAATTTTTGAATTCAAATTGAGAGAATATTCCATATTCTAGAGGAAAAAATAGAGATTTAATAAATGAATTAAATCTATTTTCATGTGCAACTTGCATTATCTAGAGGATGGGACATGAGATGAGATTAAATTAATCAAGGATTAATTAATTTAACAGGAGAGGTTAGATGATGTGACCTATTGGACTCAAATTTATGGATTTAATTATCTCAAATAAGAGAGGAATATGATAAGAGATTAATTAAATAAGGATTTTGATTTATTTAATTAAAACAAATGGTGTTAGATTAAATCAAATAAGTTTTTAATTTATTTAATTTAATGGATAGACTTTAGAGATTTAATCAAATAAATTGATTATTTAATTAAATAGGGATAATTAGATCAAATGGATTGATTTAATTAACAAGAGAGATGACTTGATTAGATAAAATGATTTATTTAATTAAGAGAGGAATATTGATGAATTTAATCAGATAGGGGAATTTGATTAAATGGTTAGACCGAGGGATGATTCAGGAAGAAACAATGTTAGTAAGTCAGGATTAGATGCACGATGTCAATCAATATATTTTACGTGTCTACATTTTTCCCATCTTTGAAGCAATGCACTCATTTTGTTGGTTTAAAGAATAAACGATCTTGATTAAAGCCAAAAAAAATTGATATTTAAAAACTTGCCCCACTACTGTATGGCGAGAGAAAACATGCCATTATAATTCCCCCTCAAGATATCCAACGAAAATTTTAATTTTTTGGGTGATCTCTCGAAAAAAATGTGACAAAGTACCCGGTAGGTCTGAAAGGGGTCCGGGAGGCTAAAAATGTGTCTAAACTCAATAAAACGGACAAAATCAAGCCTCAAACAGACAAAAAGAGGTTCGAGGGTCCAAAATCCTAGCAGGATAGCCATTTAGGGTTTAAAAACCCTAATTTCTAGGCATAAAAGGGGCCCGAGGGGTCACTTTCAAGTCATTTTCACACACCTCTGCTAGCAATCTTGAGATTTGAGCTCTGACCCTTCGATGATATGGTGCAACGACAGCTTCCTCTGCACATCACTGATCGAGTTTAGACATACCATCAGCCACCTGGCATCGGGGCACTGGTATGTGACCCTTACCCAAGCTTCATTTTTTCATTTAATGCTTTAATTAATGCTTTAAAAGGGGAGCTCACCTCCAGCGGCGCTATATAGCGCTGCTCGACATTAAACTGCACCGCGCAATGTCATTTTGCACCACAGTAGTGTTGTTTAGTGCCGCAACGGTGCAATTCAGAGTTTACAAACTCCGACGCTGGGCTCGGGCTCAGCGGGTCAGTTTGGGTAAAGTGCACTGCGGCGTCGCCCTTTTTACCAAAACTGCGATGCTGGAGGAGAAAGTGCACCGCAACAGTGCCATTTTGCATTTTTTAGGGCTCGAGCATCAGAGTTTGAGTAAAACCAAACTGTGACGCTATCACAAACTACGCCGTTGGGGATGAGCTTGGGGCGTTCGACCAGGAATTTTGAAAAAATTTAACATGTTGACCTTCCTTGATGTAGGATGCGGCGAGGGATCTCTACTCTCAGGAACACCATTCGCGAGATTTGGCTAGCATCCTACGGGACTTGAGCAACAGGGACCAGGATCGACTAGGAGTTGCGGGATTATGGCACATTGCGTATGTGGCACCCATGCGCACTCACCTAGGGATGTTGTCAATGCTGGCTGAGAGGTGGCACAGTGAGACCTCATCATTTCATCTCCCCACTGGTGAGGTCACCGTCACTCTAGAGGACATTTGGCACATTTTACAGATGCCTATTCATGGCTGATGGGCCATCTTTGATATGGATGAGGGACGTGAGTCCTGCATCAGAGTCCTCACCACACAAGACATCATCTACTGCGAGGGACAGATTGAGCTAGAGAGATACAAGGTTATAGCACCTCCCTTCCGCTGGGTGGTTGCAGCTATCATTTCGAGTCTCATTGCCCCAGACTGATGAGGGCAATACTTCAGTCCTGGCTAGGGTTATTCCTGGGAGCGGATGGTCTAAGACAGGTTGGTTCGCTTCGCATGGGGGCCTATCCTTCTGGCTTCACTTTACAGGGACCTACATGAGTATGTTTACATGGATGGCAGAGTGTTGGGGGCTGGAGTGACTTTACTTCATGTCTGGGAATGGGAGCACATTTCTGTGCTACGGCCACGTGTCATTCTAGTTTCGATGGGGGCAAAGGATGCCCTCATGGCACGATACAGAGGAGGTGTGTCCTTTACACACACTGGAGAGCACGGGATCCCCTACTGGAGGCGGGTCTTAGATAAGATGGTTGTTTTCACTTGGAGGTCGTACCTTGGTCGGCCTGGATGGGTCGATGATGTCGATAAGCTCTTTTATTGCCTCCAAGACCAATACATGTAGGGGCGGGAGCATATGATGATCGAGAGGTACCTGCCCGGGCACATACAACGTTAGTTTGGAGAGCCGCAGGATTGGCCTGATGAAGGCTATGTAGCCGTCTTTGCTCGCGA